>JAMQGT020011889.1:27500-112500 GCA_024447675.2 Pterophyllum scalare | reverse complement strand
TCCTTTCATTTCTTATCTTCTCCTTTCCTTTCCTTTCCTCCCCTCCCTTCTCCTCCCCTTTCCTCTCCTTTCCTTTCCTCCCCTCCCCTCCCTTCTCCTCCCCTTTCCTCTCCTTTCCTTTCCTCCCCCTGTCCTTCCTCTTTACTCCTCTGTGCCATCCTGTTGTCTACTCTGCTTCACTGAGTATTCACTCTCTTCAGATAAATCCACCTCCATTTACCAGCTCCCCGTGTGTGTCTGTGTGTGTCTGTGTGTGTCCGTGTGTGTCTGTGTGTGTGTCTGTGTGTGTCTGTCAGCACTAACCTGTAATAGCTCACTCAGTTAGTTTACCTTCAAATACAATACGAAGTCCAATCTCTAACTATAAAATCAATCTTCTGCCCTCATGACATCATTCACACGCACTAATTAATTTCATGTTACACACCCACAGATTAGAAAACTGCAAACAGATTGTTTCACGTCTGATTTGTGGGCAGTGATAATCGACACTGCGTATTGTCCAATCACAAAGCAGCAGCAGCCCGCCTACCTGTAACCACACAGCCCCCCCCATTTCACTTTAACACTCCCCTCCAGTGTGTTATCCTTCCTCTGTGTGCGCGTGTGTGTGTGTGTGTGGTGTGTTCCAACCTCATGTATAAAATATTTTGACAGTGGGGGCTCACATCAGCCAGCACCAGTCACTTCCACTGACCCCACCAACATCACACACACACACACACACACACACACAAAGACACAGACACACACACATGGTTCACACAGCGGTTACTCTGTCCCTGCTAAAGGTGCTTTTTGTCAACTCTCATCTTCACTAACGAAGAACATTTCAGGTGACTGTTGGAGGGCAAAGAGGAGAAGAGGGGGAGGAAGAGGAGGAGGAGGAGAGGGGGTGGGCGGGGCCAGAAAAAGGATGGAGAGGAAACAAGGAATGAGGAACAAATGAGGCGAGAAACACAGGTAGGCCAGAGGAAAGAACCGACTAAATACGTTCTATTAAATTAAGCTTATGAGAGAAAATAAGAGGGAATAAAAAGTAAGGTGAAAGGAGGAGAGGGCTGACATTAGTGAGGACAAATGAGAGCCTAAACACAGTTTTAATGGGAAAAAGACACTGAAGTTTGAGAAAGGGAGAAAAAAGAAATGCTTCAAATAAATGAAATGAAAAGGGAAAAACAGGGAAGACGGATGAACTGTGTCAGGAAAACAGCAACAAAGGAAAATTTAAATTACAAGAGGTTTGAGAGGGAGAAGTGGAGGACTGAGTGGAAGAAAGAAAATGCTGGAAGATGCTTAAAGTCAAAAGGAAAGGAGGGAGGAGGAAAGAGGGAGCAAAGAGAGGAGGATGCTGGAAGGACTCGAAGTTTGAGAAAGCAGTTCAGAGCAGTGAAGCACTTCACAGCCCACTCAGCACACATCCACTCAGGAACATTCACTTCTTCCTTTCCAACCAACAAGCCCCATGCCTTCTAACTAACCAGCTAGCGTCATCACCCATCAGCCCCCTGCTCAGCAAAGCAGCCACCTTAATACTCAGACCAGCTATAAACACCCAGCTGATGAACCAGAGTGCAGCCTACAGTCCACCTTCCTACCGCTCACCAGACGACCTTTCGTTCTGCTGCAATCTTCCGTACTAATGTAAACACAGCCAAAGACCAGCTGACCTCTTTATCGCGCACACAGCATCGAGCAGGTTTCCTTGAAGCTGGCACATGGACTTCGATCGTCCTCGTGTGTCTTTTCCTTTCTACCCTCCCTTGAAGAGCCTTTTTGTTTGGTCTGAACACAGAAGGTCAGAGAGGACGAAGGAAAGGAAACCAGTGAGAAAATAAATGGATAAATAAAAGTAAATAGACATTATAAACAACCTGCAGTGGCCTTCAGTGACAGTTAAACTGTGACAATGAACACATAATAATCAATGTTGTTAAGATGTAGGTGTGCAGAGTGGGAGGGGGAGGAGCGACCCTGTCTTCCTCACAGCCCTGTAAGTTTTATTGATGCACTCAGTTTCTCCAGAGTGGGCCAGGGGGGCACGGCTCATCTCCTGTCCAGGGTCAGTTCACCTCTCCTGGGCCAAGACTCTCCACCTCTCCCCCTAAGCCCTCACTGGGCCCCACATCCACAGGTAATCAACTGTGACCGCCCAGGGCCTAACAGGAAATAGGCTGCTTGGGTGTTGGTGTGTGCATGTTTGTATACACACACACAATGCTTCAGGGAGCTGTGCAGTGCTGCTAAACTATTATAGTGTACACAGACTCCTCACCTCCCTCCATACACAATGTGGTCAGAAATATGTGGATACATCTCTCTTCTCAGCCTCCACCTGCTCTGCCAAAGCCTTTCACTGAAGCTAAAATGATTACAAAAATCAGACTCCATTCGTCTCCCTGTACCTAATTTACTTCTGTCCTTTGGTTTAGTTAAAATTTATAAACAACCGGGTAAGTGGAAGAGGGTGGATGGATGGAGTCATGGATAGATGGATGGAGTCATGGATGGATGGATGGAGTCATGGATGGATGGATGGAGTCTTGGATGGATGGATGGATAATGGATGGATTGGTGGGTGGATGGATGGATGGCTGGATGGATGGAATGGATGGGTGGTATGGATGGATAATGGATGGATGGGTGGGTGGATGGATGGATGGATGGAATCATGGATGGGTGGATGAGTGGGAGGGGTGGATGGAAAATAAAGTCTTACGGTACTTTCCCACTTACCTCTGTGACCAACCATCCTAGTTACATTGTCATCATGTTTATTAGCCATCTTCCAACCTACATATGTACCATTCTGCCTATCTCCCCACACAGCCCACCATGCATATTCACTTACACAAACCTTTCCAACCAAACGAGTAACCTACCCTCCTAGTCACCAAACAAATCAACCAACCAGCCATCTATTCTGCCTGCCCAATTGATCTATATAGCCAATCAGCACCTGCCTTAATACCTGACAAACTAATCACCAGTTGACCTTTCTCTCCAATCAGTCCCCTACATATCAAACCAACCAACATTCAACAAGCTAGCAACCAACCAATAACCATTTTCTTCCTAACCAGACAGCCTTTCACCTACCTGCATCCTACACCTTTCTCCTACCCAACCACCCACCCACCTAACCAAACGATTGCTTGCCTATGCAACCAACCGCTCACCTACCTACACAAACAATAAATCGGCTTCCCTCTATCTGTTCAACAAATCAATTAATTACTTCCAGCCTACATTCCTTCACAACCATCGTCCTAGCAAACCAACCAACCTATCTTAATCCACAACCAAGAAACTAATCACTAATAGGCGTTTCTGTCCACCCAGTGACATACATAGCCAGCCAAGTAACCAGTCACTACCTCCCCTCCTCCTGTCCATACAGTTATCTACAAAATAAACTAATCTTTGACAGTCCATCAACAAATTGACCAGCCGACTAATCAGACTCCAGTTCTTCACCTTTATCTTCGAACGTACCGACCGTCAAGCGAACTACAGTCTAGCTCCTAGAAAGAAAAAACATTAAGTCAGCGTATTTCACTTTTCCCTCTTTTGTTCAGACTTCGGATTCAGAGATAAAAATTTAATAGTAGCATGCAGATCGACAAATCTCAATAAGTAGCATTAAAATGGAGTTAAAATTAAGAAAAGAGCAGTCAGGAGCAAGAATCACAGCAGCCTGCTTCTGCCTTTGTGGAAGTAAGTTATTCTGAGCATAATAAACAAGTGACAGATGATAGGAATCTCTCCTTCAGTCTGTCGCTGCATAAAACATCACATTTATTCTGTCGTCCTGATAAAGTTTTAATGTGTTATTGTCTTTGTGTTTTACTCTCTGCTGCACTTTCTGCTCTGTCTTCCTACAGTCTGCCTGTTTCTCTGTCGCATTTCTTCTTCTCTTATTCTTCAGGCATTTTTGCCTCTCTTCTGCTTGAATCTGCACTTTCAGCTCATTTTTATTCACCTCATCTCTGTCTCTCACAGTTGATGTGCTGATTACCCTCACATCTCTGTGTTAATGCTTGCTTCTGTTTGAAATTCTAACGAGTCTTGAGTCTGAATATCCCATAAAAGTACATGTACACAAAACTAATCAAATGTAGTACACAAAAAAAAAAATTCAACATCTTTGAGGACCTTTAATAACTCAATGTCTGAAATTAAACTATTATTCAGGGCCCAAACATCAGCCACAAATAACCTCAGCACATTCTATACACTGCTCAACAAATGAAAGGAACACTGTGAAAACATCAGTGGGGAAATATGCTGGATATCTGTACTGGTATGGACTGGGTAATGTTAGGAATGAAAGGTGCCACATCTTTGATGTAAATGAAAATGATCAGTCTGCAGAGGCTGAATTCAAACACCACCAAAGTCATGTGAAAATGATGCAGCAGGTGGAGCATTTAGCTGAAACTTCACTTCTTCAGCTCTAAATGGTCCTCAGTAGTTTGTGTGACCAGCACATGCTTGTATACAGCCTGACAGCATCAGGGCTCCTAATGAGACGATGGATGGTGTCCTGGAGGATCTCCTCCCAGATCTGGACCATCACTGAGCTCCTGGACAGTCTGAGGGGCAGCCTGGTGGTATACATTCATCCAGATGAAGACGTGACAAAACTAAAGCCCCAGCAAACCAGCAGGAAACCAACACAGCTTTTATTCCACGTTAGGGATGAATGAATTCAACTAAACCTCACAACTATTACCAATATATACAGGGTGTACTGTGCAACTGTCTAGTGGAGCTCTGTTTGTTTGGACATTAATTATTATTTCATTAATTATATAAAATACATTAATGCTAGACAATCAATTACCTACCTCCTACCTGCTTGTCCACCCTTCTACCCACTTACACACCCAATCTGTCAGCCAGCCTGCCGCTCTACCAACATGCTAACCAACTTACCTAATCAACTACCTGCCTGCCTACCTACATAGACAAAAAAAACAATCAAGTACCCACTCACCTAGACACTCAACAAACGGTCACGGCCCTGGGCTTTGGCCCAGTGGTTCTCCCAGCTGTTTCCACTTGTCCTTGTTGCCCCTTGTGTATATTGTCTGTGTTTTTTCTTGTCCTTTGTGGGTCTCCCTGCGCTGTATGTTTCGCTGCTCCTTATGTTCCCAGGTCCCTGGTTAGGTTATCCCTGGCACCCGTCCAGCCAGTTCAGCTGCAGTTTATTTCCTGTGTCTTTCCAAAATAAAGCTACGTTTAAGCTTCCATTTTGTCCTGCGAGCTGCACACAGCATCCTCTGACAGAATCTATCTATGTACCTACCTTATATGACTAACCAATCAAGTAACCACCCACCTATGCAACCATTCAATTCCATACCTACCAGCATGGCTAATCAATCACGTACCTACACAACCAACCTATTGCCTGTCTGCCTACCTCGCTACATGACTAGCCAATCATGTGCCTGACTCCTTCTGCCTCTTTTTTCAGGGACTAAGAATTGTCAAGTTGGACCTAAATAAAGAAATTACCATCAATAACCACCATTGTTTACAGTTGAGACCATTTTTAGTCGAATTGTTAATCGCTGTTTGTTTGTTCAGCCCCTCAGTAAGTACCCACCACTCCATAACGACATCTCCTTCTGGCTGCCGGACAGCAGAGAGGGCGAGGCAGGCCGAGAGGGCTTCACGGAGAACGACTTCTACGAGCTGGTGCGCTCCATCGGAGGAGACCTGGTGGAGAAAGTTTCTCTGGTGGACGATTTCACACACCCAAAGTAGGAAAAGAGCCACAGAAACCAAGCCTGTCTCATGTATTTGTCACTGAGTTCCTTCATGTTGCCCAGTCACTTCATCTGTGTGTAACTGAGAGGAGGAACCACCATTATTTATGAACAAATGTAGGGCCTTAAACCTGAACACACACACACACACACCACACACACACCTTAATTTGATCAGTAGAGCTGGTTGTGGAAATCCACCCTCCTAATCCAGTTGGGGTAAACAGATGTGGACACCACAGTGGTGTATGTAACAGCAGATTCAGAATGCTGATTGTGCAGCATGCAGCAGCAAGCTTGGCTTGTTAAAGCCTCCTGAAGTTATTGCACTGGCACCTCAAAGTAAATACTGCTGAGGGTCGGGAGCTGCAGGCTCTGAGGAAGTCAGTACATTTTCCACAGGTCATTATGAAGTAATTGGCTAAATTCCCTCCTTCCAATCAGAGTGCTGCCCTGTGCGCCAGTAAACATCAGTGTGACTGGCTTCATTGATATGCTGGGTCTGGAGTGATTAACAAGCCTTTTGGCTGTTGGGGGCCATTCACCAGTCTGACCTCGAGTCTCATGCCTGTTGTTTTGGTTCATTCCTGATGTAATGACCTTTGGGGGAGGGGTCAGCTGGTTTCATCAGGGGGTTTTTCCACTGTAATTACAGCTGGGTTTTCAGTTTTCTGTGAAGGTCTGTTGGTACAGCTATCTGATGTCTGTTATTGATGTGCAGTTTTCATGTTAAAGCACCTCACTGTGAGCTTTGGAGTCCACTCAGGTTTCTGTCGCTGCTCTAACCTGGAAGGTCCTGATACTGTGATACAGTGTTCCCATTCAGGAACAGGTGCTTTTGGACATTTTCACAGTCTCCAACCTTTGGATGAAGTGAGCCTTTTTATGTTCTGCATTTTTTTGGCGGGAGGGGCTGTCATGTCTGGCAGTTTTCTGCAATCAGAATGATGGTCCAATCGCGTTGCTGCTGCCAGACATATTTGCTTTTATAAGAAGAGCTCTATAGTTTCTATAGGCTATTCTTGTTAATGTTTATATTTTATTTCATTTACTCATGCCAGACCTGACAGGCAGGAAGAAGAGGAAAGAAAGAAGTAAACAGGGGGGGGGTAGAGAAAAGAAAAAAATAACTAGATAGAGGCACATACATACACACCTATGTGTACATGCATATACACACACACAGACTTGTTGTAGTTTTAGTTATATGTGTTCCTCTGTCATGGAACGACTCAATAATGAGGGCAAAAAGCCGCAACCACCCCCATCCGGATCCAGAGGCAAGCAGGGATAGACCCAGGGGACCCAGGCCATCCACGGCCCACCAGGAGCTCAGAAGATCCGAGGCCACACATCCCTATGGCAACCATGCGCACCCCCCAGAGAAGGAAGGAGGGAGACCCTAGACAGAGCCCTCACGTTCAACGGGCAAGAGCCCGGAGAGCCAGAGGCAACGAGTACACCACCCCCCCCGGGAGGCCAGCCCCACCAGCACGCACCCCAGGACCCCCAGGCACCCACAACCCAGGGGTGGCAGTGACGATCAATGGGGAGCAGCAGGGAGCAGTAGGGAGGGGGAACTCCCACCCTATCCACAGAGGCCAGGGCAGGCCGCCGACCCCAGGCCCAGCTGTCTATACATGTGCACGCACATGTATGGACACACATACATATATGCCAGTCATATACACACACATACACACATACACAGACCAGTTAAACATGGACACTAAGTGTGGACGAGCGGATACCAGCACCAAGCCAGCGGTATCCTGGGGAAGCAGCCAACCAAACCCCGAACCACTAGCCAATCCCCACCCCAGGCAGGGCATGTGAAACCCGCACACCCACCCACACTACAGACAAACACAAACACGCACACACACACACACACAAACCCACCCCCACAAAACTACAACAAACATCTCACCCACAGCCACACAAAAGACAAGAGCAAGTATCCCAACCATATCTACATGCAAAAAATAGAGTCCAGGACCAATCGGTCCCCAGTGGAAACCGCTGCCCCCTCATATGATCACCCCACCCCCCCAGAGGGAATGCGGGCACCCCAGAATAAAGAACTGTCTTTTTTAGCTCCTGGTGCAGGTGAGAAACAGTCCAGCATGAGAGGAATATTGAATATTATAGAAGACCTCTGACACCAGCTGGAACACAACACTGAGAAATGCAGTGACAGGAAAGTCCAGGCTCTGCTGAGCCAGTGTGGAAGGAAATTCAACACAATTTAACTCAAAGCACAATCTACAACTCCTCTCAGCCATGCACAGTGAAGCAGTGTGCAGAGAACATGGCGATCAGAACCACAGGGAAGTAAAAGACACGTAACAGACCTGAGCTCATGTGTTTAACTGGGAGCTACCCACGGTCACAGACTCAGCAGTGACCCTAACGAGCCCCAGCTGGGATTCAAACCCAGGACCTTCATGCTGTGAGGCGACATTGTTAACCACTGCTGTGCTGCCTGCCACAGACTGTGTTACATAAACCTGATGAAGCTAAAACCTGCATTCTGTTTACTGGACAGCAGGGGGCGACTGTTTTGGTGTCCACGGAAAAACGTTCCTCAGCTCCCTGAATTCATGGCCTGATGATGATTTTATGGTCTCAGCTGCTAGTTCGTTTACACCAAGTTCATTTTGTAAATGTTGGTCCCCTCGGAGCCAAAGCAGCACAGAGGCCTTACTGACGGGTGGCTGGCCTCTGAGCACGCCCCGTTTCTCAGCCATCGCAGCCGCCTCAGGATTCACCGCCCAGTGGACCACTGCACGGTGACCTCTTCTTTATTACATCAGGATGGCGCCTGCACTGCTCGGTCCGAAGGACTCGACTGCACCTGCTGCACCTCAGAGGGTGAAGGTCGCTAAATATAGGCTCCAAAAAAATGGCTGCAGGAAAGCATCAAAATCAGGGAGGAGAGAGGGTTTAAAGGTCATTTTCTCTGTGGTGCTGCTAAAGGTTGATGGCAGAGTTTTAATTAACCACACACACACACACACACACACATTTTTACAGTAAAAAGTGCCTGTTTGCTCAAAATGACAATGATAATCAACACACTCTCTATCGCTGTCTCACACACACACACACACACACACAGCTGTCCTTGGCGTACACCTTCGAGTCTGCAGTGCCTGCTGTTGACGTCTCATTTTTGTAGGTGTGTGTGTGTGTGTGTGTGTGTGTGTGTGTAAAGGGCAGCAGTAGGAGGTTGGTACCTTATGGCTGAGAACTCCTTTTCCACATCACTGTGACACACATACACGCACACACACACACACACACACTCGCCTGACCTTGCATTAGTGTGTGTGCAGTGAGGGCCCTGCAGTGCGTAAAAATGTCCTACACTATTCATCTTTCAGCCTTTTAATGTCTTTTAAATAGCAACCTTTCCCCACAGAGCTCTCACACACACACACACACACACACACACACACTAATATCCAGTGACTTCTGGTTTGCTGCTCACGTGCAGAGAGGTGAGCGGCTCACAGCTAAAGCCGGAGCAGGAAGATCTCAGAGTGAGTGGAGCTAAGACAGACAGCAGATTAACTTACAGCTGCAGTGAACTCTCAGAGACACATTCGAGCATTTGGCTCCAGGACGTGTAGAAGGAGCTGACCTTTGCTGACAGATGCAGTCATTAAATTAGCTGCAGGTCCAAGTTTGTTTAACCTCCACGTCCCCCGTGCAGCAGGAAAACCCACCTCACTTTTTCTTTGTTTTCACACATGAAAAAATGTATTTTTTCCTCATACGGGAGGACGGCCTGATCCATCATCAGCAATCCCCTCACTCTGATTTAACCTGCTAGCTCCATCCACCTCCACCTTTGTGTTTCACTCTGCTGGAGGTTACATTTAATAGCAGGAGGCTGAATCAGTGGTCAGATTATAATGATTTAGGGAAGCTGTTTAATGACCCCTCTGAGTCTCACTCTGCTTCATCTGCAGAATTAAAGATTAAAGGAAGGTTTTAGTTGGGGTCCAAATATCCCAGTGATGTCAAAGCAAAGGTAGCATAGCAGCTAATGTGATCACAGCAGCAGAGACTGTTGATGTGACAGATTCAGATTTCTGTCACGCTCTGCTTTAGAGGCCATCGCCCTGTGCTCTAACTCAAATAGACTCACTGAGTTCTACTTTAACCTTTTTATGAGCTCTGGATCTCAAACTGAACCTGTTAACATCCTCCAGGCTGCTGGGGAATCGTCCAGGCCTCAGGGCGAGTTAACATCCAGTATTTGTGGGTCTTTGTGCCCATTTGGCACACCCACAGAGGACATTCAACATGGATGTGTCAGATTCCTGTTTCTACAAACGTGGCTGGAGGTTCTCCTTGAAAAATTATAATCTGTACAGCCTTTAATATTTTCTAATGTTTTTTCAGGATCCGAACTCAACTGGGAAAAAAACCTTAACTATGCTTCCTCCTTTTCCTGGGAATAATGTGCAGACGGAGCTGAAGCTGTCCGTTCTGTGGGGAGTGTGAGTCTGCCGGTCAGTGTGAGTCGTTGTTGCATCATTGTTCACTCGTCTGCTGCAGCTCTTCCTGTGCGGCTCTTTGCTGCTGTGTTTATGACAGCACGGTCTGTGGGAACAGGGAGCTTCACCTCTTATTCGTCCTCAACGTTGTGGCTGAGAGGATCCACAGATAATACTTAGATAATACAGAAAATCTGAGCTGGGAGTGAGAGGTGAGAAGAGCTTTTAGGGGAAAAGGTGCAATGCAGGTATTTTCTGCAGCACTAATCTCTGAACTGATAACTGCAATTAGCTGTGTGAACTTTCCATCATCATCATTAAGCTGCAAGGCCGGTGATGAGGACCGTTTAAAGATGGAGGAGAGTGGGGGGGGGGCATCAGCAGAGAAAATGACAGCATGTGGGGGGAGAGGGGGGAAGGTGCAATGCAGGTATTTTTTGGAGCAAACCTGAAAACTGAGGGCAAAAGTATGTGGACACTTCCATGTTTTTAAAACATCAAACTCAAACAGCTGCTTTACCATCCGGGGTCAGAACCAGGAGCCTTCAGGTATCCTGATGGTTCCTGCTCTCTGTATACACTCAGTCATAACGACTGGAGCAGGTCAGTTATTTGTAATTAATCTCTGAAGGAAACTGGTTAGCGTTTAACATCAGCACTGGCTCAGCAGGTGAGGGGCAGCTGGTAATATTAAAGACTTTTAGTTCTGAGTTTGATGCTCTTATTAAACAGGTTCATCAGTCTCATCAGCATCAGGAGACACTGATGTATGTGTGTGATGAAGTCCATGCAGTGCGGGAAGGCTTTAAAAGCTGGTGCGGTGCCTTTTCAGGGATTCACCTTCACCTGAGGTGTAGGAGGAACACTGACGGCAGCAGCAGGAGGAGAGTCACAGAAACATATTTCCATCCAGTCTGAGATGTGGCTTCCTCCTGTTCTTCTCTGCATATTTGAGTGAAGGCCAGTTTGAACCAAACAGCCTCACAGGCTCCGCCTCCCAGCTGATGGGTTTCTGTGACGTTATTGCCACGCACACTTGTGTTTGCGTGGTTGCATTGACTCTGTGTGTAACTGTGCTGCACAGCTATTTCACTTTGAATGAAGATGGCACACACAGGCCTGTTTGAGATCTAAGGTTTGGTTTTAGGGCTGAAGCTAGAACTAGATTTGGGTTAGACTTAGGGTCAACACACTTATGAATACATTAATGTCAGTGGAGGAGAGCCTGCAGAGGTGGAGAGGTGGAGGTGTGCTCTGGGGAGAAGAATAAAAGGCAGTAGAAGCAAGACAGAATTCATGTGTGTGAATGAGAGTGAGACAGGTGGAGCTGTGAGGAGCAGAGGGAGTGAAGGTGGAGGAGTTTAAATACCTGGGGTCATCCATCCAAAGAAAGGTGAAGGAGACAGTGCAACAGGGTGGAGCAGGTGGAGACGAGTGTCAGGGGTGGTCTCTAACAGAAGGAGAGCGGCCAGAGTGAAAGGGAAGATTTAAGAGCAGGTTTAGGAGGAGAAGAGGAAGTTCATGAGGAGGTTCATGGATGAAGGGCGTGTAGAGGGCTGGAGTGACAGAGGAGGATGCTGAGGGAGGGGGAGATGGAGGCAGATGATCTGCTGTGGCGCCCCCTAAAGGCAGCAGCTGATAGAAAAACCAACGCATTGTGAGGACAGTCACTGACATTAGAGACGTGTTTGCAGGAGAACCTCTCCTCCTCAGACTCTGCACTGTTCTTACCCACACCCCCAACAACACCTCCACCTCACCTGAAGGTGATTGGATGAAGTGTGTGTGAACGGATGGAGCAGGGAATGACTGCATGGAGGCTGAAGGCTAAATTTGGATGCAAAGCTGGGAAAAGTCGGATGAGTTTCCTCGTTCAGTGATTTATGGCGCATTTATTCTTTTCCCAGAGTAACGTCTCTAAAAGACAAACTGAACATTTACTCTGTGTTAACGTCTTCACCCTTTACCCCCCCCCCCGTCTCCCTGCTGTGATAGATCGCTGCTTTGCCTCCGCTGTCATTAGCCAGCATATTAAATTTTGCAAACAGCTCGAACTGGATCCAGAAAAAGTGATGAGGAAGCCGAGGTTGTTTGTTCCCATCAGAAACACAAACCGGCCGTCAGAGACTCACTCTATGCCGACCCGCCCGCATCACCTCGGACCAATCAGCTTTTAATAAGCGCCCCGCCGATCAATGCTCATCTGTCGCAGTGATTTACAATAAAGGTTTGTGACGGCGAGCTGAGAGGGTTTCACTCTCTCCCAGGAGGGGCTTTACCTTTCTTCGATCATATTTACAAGAGGAACAGACATTGATCAGCAGCTACACTGCAGCATGAACCCACCTGAGCACACACCTGCAGCAGCGTATAAATCAATGTTAGTTGTACATCAGAAAAAACAGAATAAACCTTATTACAGTCTGAATAGGATGACAGGAAAGTCTTCATTAATCAAGGTCACAAACAGCTTAGAGTGAGAAGTGTGAAGCAGTTTTACCCACAGAGAGAACCGCCCGCTAACAGCTTCCTGACGAGTCTCTGCAGAGCACGCACACGTGTGATTAAGGCGGAAACACTTCATATACTCACCATCACTCACATTCAATTCAATTTATTCAATTCAATTTTATTTATATAGCGCCAAATCACAACAAACAGGACAAAAGACATGCTGTGGAAGAGAGCCAGAGATCAATAATAATGATTAAATACAGAGTGAAGTATAAACAAGTAAATAAAGGTGAATGAGAAGAAACAGTGCATTATGGGACCCCCCCCCCTCAGCAACCTAGGCCTATAGCAGCATAATTAACTAATAATTACTAACTATAAGCTTGATCAAAAAGGAAAGTTTTAAGCCTAATCTTAAAAATAGAGAGGGTGTCTGTCTCCTGAATCCAAGCTGGGAGCTGGTTCCACAGATGAGGGGCCTGAAAGCTGAAGGCTCTGCCTCCCATTCTACTCTGAAGTATCCTAGGAACCACAAGTAAGCCAGCAGTCTGAGAACGAAGTGCTCTATTGGGGTGATACGGTACTATGAGGTCTTTGAGATAAGATGGGGCCTGATTATTCAAGACCTTGTATGTTAGGAGAAGGATTTTAAATTCTACTCTAGATTTAACAGGGAGCCAATGAAGAGAAGCCAATATGGGAGAAATCTGCTCTCTCTTTCTAGTCCCTGTCAGTACTCTAGCTGCAGCATTTTGGATCAGCTGAAGGCTTTTCAGGGAGCTTTTAGGACAGCCTGATAATAATGAATTACAGTAGTCCAGCCTAGAAGTAATAAATGCATGGATTAACTTTTCAGCGTCAATCTGAGAAAGGATGTTTCTAATTTTATAAATATTGCACAAATGCAAAAAAGCGGTCCTACATATTTGTTTAATATGTGCATTATCACCATCACTCTCCATCACCCATCATCCTCACCTCTGTAGCTAAAATAATATAAAAAACTCAACAAGAGCCGTTCACACACAGTTAATTTAAGCATGAATTATTATAACTAGCAAACACTGGATATGAACATGCATCCTTTTTATTATGAAACCACTCACATTTAAAATGCTCTTTACATATAATAATAATAATAATAATAATAATGCCTGTACATTAGTGTATTATATATTTTATCAAATGTGAAATATATTTCTTTAATTTGTTTTAATCTACATACAAATGTAGATTTACTTTCATATTTCCATCTAATTTTCTTTTTATTTATACATTTATTTATTTTTCCATTCAGTTGTATTTATATATTATCACCTCACAGCTACAGTGATTAAAAGGTGTTATAAGGTAAAGAGCCCATAATATCAAAGAGAAAACAGCAGCCATCAGAAGACTGACTGTGAGCAGGTGAATCTGACCTGGTCAAAGACTCCTCAGTATTCCTGGAGGCCGAGGTGATCCCATCCAGAGTAAGACACCATGCCTCTAAGGTTTGTGGAGTCAAGCACAAGAACTTCAGTTAAGATTAAGGACCTTCTGTCCAGCTCTCCTAGAGTATCTGCCTGTCTCCTGGACTCTCCTCCATGCTCTGAGACTGTGCTGGGAGTGACATACAGCAGCTTAACATGCATAATAAATAGAATCCAGACAATGGATGTAAAAAATAAAACATAAAATAAAGATAATAAAGATTAAACAAACAATACTAACTATACTATTAAACAAACTATACTAAGCTGTACAGGGGCTTAGTGCATGAGACAAGGAAACAAAACAAAGAACACAGGGATACCAACAGGGATAAGTGCATAACAACACATATATTCATTTTTAAATTAATGTTATTCATAAATAAAATTGAGAATGAAATAATTAAACAAACTGGTGAAAACAAATATGTGTGTATGTTACATTTCATAAATGAACTCACATATAACGAGTTATAGAGTTGTTGGGTGGTTTTTGTCCCCATACCTACAGACTCCTGCTGGTTTAAGTTACACTGAATTTGACTGCAGTCATGTGATGAAGTTAGACATAAATATCACCGATATTTTACCATCATTTTACTTTTAGAGGGAGAATCTCTGCTCAGTGCTTCTTAAACAGGTCCAGTTGTTTCGAGTGCTTTAAAATCTGCAGTGCTTTAAAATCTGCAGCAGTGTTGATGTGTCATCTGCAAACAAACCATAATGTGCATTATGGCTGCAAATTGATCTAAAACCCAGTAAAGCTGCCGGAAACTGCAGTCTCTGATATATTTGTGCTCCAGAGTACTTCCAGAGTTAATCAGATGAGGGAGGAGAGAGCAGAGAGCCTCTCTGCCCCATAAACAGCTCGTGTAGTAGCAAATCAAAGCTGATGGCTCGCTATGATCCCCCACAAATCTGCATTTATCGGCCGGTAACGCTGTCAGCCGCGACCGGGCTGGGACTAATTTGATAAGCCGACACAGCTGTCAATCAAGTTGACAGTGCCCTCCCCTTCACGCTGTCTCTCTGTCTTGCTCCCCTGAGAGGAAGAGGAGGTGAGTGAGGCGAAGGCTGACAGAAAGCTGTGAGAGCTGCAGGTACAGGAGCTTAGAGAGATGTGAAGCTTTCTGATTGAGTTTCAGCAGTAGAGGAGCAGTAGTACTGGGGAAAATATATCAGTGTATATATCAGTTATGGGAGAAGTGGTGCATGCATGCTGGGGTCATGGGCACTGCTCTGGCCATCCATTTTCTTACACCTCTCAAAAGTCGGATTGTGGTGGCAGCAGGCTAAGAGGGGTATTCTCGACATCCCCCAAGAACACTTCCTACTTCCTCCTGGGCGTCCATAGCCACTGCCATACAAGAGGGTGTTGGGCTTGACTGAAAAAAACCTCCAACAGGAGGCACTAAGGAGGCATCCTGATCAGATGCCCAAACATTTTAACCGTCTCCTTGTGATGGAGCAAAGACACAGCAGCTCCTCGCCCCGTCCCGGTATTTGTTACTGGTGGTCACTGATCACAACAGAAACATCTAAGAGAGATGTGAAACCTGTGAGGTCCTCGTAAAACAGAAAAGGCAGTGAAGGTTTTTGGTTCGATACAAACGAGCAGGAACTGGAAACGAGACTTAAACACAAAGTCCATAATGTTCCCGCGTGGGGCTGAAAGACCACGTGAGTTTAACATGAAGGGGGTTGATATCGGTCCAACTGCTGATTATCGACACTCCCACGTGTTACACACACTTGCTGTGTGGTGAGAGGAGACATAGGGCTGAGCTCCAGTTTGGGGGAGTAAAACTGGGTGCTGAGCTCTGATTAGCAGGTATCTGAGTCTGTGTGATGGAACCAAGCAGAATGATAGCCAGGCTCACTCGTTTAGATTAATAACCAAATATGGCTTCAGTCCAGAGTCAGAATCAGGGTGCAGACATGAGAGTTGCAATGAAATCAGCACCAGAAATTTAGAAAAGTGTGCAGGAACTTCCTTCTGTGGCAGTGTGGATAGAAGCGTGGGAGATGAATTATTCCTTCATTGGAAATGAAACAAAAGGAGTTACTTAGTGCTCTGGCCTGGCTCCACCTCTGCTCCTGACTCCACCTCTGCTCCTGACTCCGCCTCTGCTCCTGACTCCACCTCTGCTCCTGACTCCGCCTCTGCTCCTGACTCCACCTCTCCTCCTGACTCCGCCTCTGCTCCACCTCTGCAACTGACTCCGCCTCTGCTCCTGACTCCGCCTCTGCAACTGACTCCACCTCTGCTCCTGACTCCGCCTCTGCTCCACCTCTGCAACTGACTCCGCCTCTGCTCCTGACTCCGCCTCTGCAACTGACTCCGCCTCTGCTCCTGACTCCACCTCTGCAACTGACTCCGCCTCTGCTCCTAACAGTTATTATGTCTTCCAGATCGTCACACATTGATTTGTACCAGTTTTATTTTGAAAAGCCATCACTGGCCTCACAGGTCACTTCCATGGAGGCATTTCCTTTGATATACAGTCTGCATTTCAGCTCAGCAGGGGGGGCTGGGAGGTGGAGTGGGTTGTTGGTTCCATCCATGGCTCCTCCAACCTGCATGTTGACGAATCTTTGGGGAATATGCAGAACCTCAGTGCATCCATCGGAGCGTGAATGTGTGTGAGTCTTAGAAAGCTCTTAGTGCTTGTAACACACTAAAGAAGAAGAAGTCCATTTAACACAGCTGTGGTAACCACTGCTGTTACTAAGATCCACCAGGTGAGGGTCACATCTGCACCTTTATGGAATCTCTTCTGCTTCTCAAACTGTACATGTGCTATTGTGGAGCCTGAACCCAGGTCTGCCCTGACCTCCAGGCTACCCTGACCCCTGGACTACTCTGACCCCTGGTCTACCCTGAAGCAGACAAACTGGTGAATGCTGATAGATTGACACTAATGAGCACACCTGCAGTGCTACTTTAATTGTGTTTAGTTGGTTTGTTTAGGTTAAATTGTCCAGTAGAAAATTGTAAAGCATCCTGTGACCCTGTTTAAAGGCACAGACCTGCTTTACTCTGTAAAGTTCAGTAAAGTTTACAGGCAGCTTTGAGAGGTGGGTGAAGGTTGATGGAGCGTTCAAAGCCAGCTGGTAAAAAGAGTCGGTTTGGACTGTAAACCTGTCTGAAATGGACGTGACTGTGACACTGCCGACTGAAACAAAGCTCCAGTTTGAGTGCACAGCGGCCTTTACTTTCCTCTGCCTCCACCTGTCATCCTGTCACTGCTTCCTCTCCCTCTCTGCCGGCTCAGCAGGAGACAGAGAGGCAGCCGCCCACCACAGCTCAATGAATGATTTAACAGAGAGAGACGAGGCCTCTCCCCCAAAAAGATGAAGGAGGAAAGAGAGTGACGACTCAAAGGGAGGGAGAGAGGGAGGAAGCGGATGACAGAGAGGAAGTTGGGATTGGTGGAGCGAGTGCCATTACCGGTGAGAGAAAAACAGGGAGAGAGAGTTGCCTTTTTCCGGTGTGCAGGTTGCAGCGTGTTATTCAGATGAATAATGCATGATTGTTTTCTGTTCCCACAACCAATCAGCCTGACAGAGAGACACAGAGATGCAGCTGCCATCTCAGTCCATTTTTCATCATCCGACCTCAGCAGGATGCATTAAGTGGTCAGTCGGGACACTCCCAGGCTGATCCGGCCTTTCTCTGCTCTGTGTCCTGGAGCTAGGCCTGGCTGCTGGAAAGTACTGACATATGAGAACAGTTTCCAGCTTCCAGTTTTTACTTATCTTTGAAGCAGTTTCTTATGTGCAAGTCCTCCCAAAATGAGTTCAATATGAAAGTGTTAGCTGTTGTGTCCTTCTGGTGTGCAGACGGGGTGCTCAGTTTGTTTGTGTGGTAAAAATGTTGCTTTCTAAATAAAACTGTAGGCTGTGTCAAACTAATGCATCACACAGCTTCTAATCCACAAATGTGTTTGTAACGTGGAGGTGATTCAGCTTTGCAGGAAGAAGAATTCTACCTCCTAAAAATGAAGCCATTCTGAGGTGCTAAAGCTGCAGTTCCTCTAATGTCCACTAGGGGTTTCAAAGGTGAGTCAGTGCCCACAGACCCCCATGTTTAACCGTCCACCTTTATAGAAATAACTCCAGGGAGCACGGGACTTTATTGTAGTATAACTCACCTGTTTAAATTGGATCATGTGGGGCGTGGCCTCTTTGATTGACAGGGGGCTGACTTGGTGCTGTTGGAACCATTATCTGACCAATGAACTGGCTGCTGTGCTTCACTGGATGACGGAGCCTCTGAGGTCATGGTGGTGGTGGTGGTGGTGCAGGGTGTCACAGCCTGACAACAAGCTGCTCTGAGTTATCTCAAAAACGTAGACGTAGTAAAGTTTTTAAAGGTTTTATTGGTTCTTACTCGATAGTTTGGCCACTGAGTGAGAGAGAATTCATGTTTTAGTTGCTGCACAGTGTAAATAGTCAGTGTGCTCTTCTGCTGCAGAATTCTGTTAGTTAAACTGATGCCTGATTAAACGCCATCTTTAGTCTGTTTTGTTTTGCCTCCTGACCTTCCTCCAACTGATCAGTTTGTTAGCTGGGCTCATATCAGGTCTGATCTGGGAGAGGACAAATGAAACAAGCTGACAGTTCTGTGATGGACCCTCCTCTGTTAGTCTGTGGTTCTGAGCCACGGTTCTCACAGTCTGTTACCTCTGTAGTGTTTCCTTTGTATTTGTCCTGCTACAGGTGTGCAGGCAGTTTCGTCTTTGGGTGACCTTTGTCACGCCTCTTCGCGCCCTTCGTTCCTGTTTCTGTCAGTGACGTTCCGGTTTAGTCATTTCCTGTTTTATTGTGGTAGTCTTCCTTTCAGCTGTTTCCTGCTGTGTGAGGTGTGTATCCCCTCATTCCTGAGGGCTGTGGTGTGTTCTGGATTCCTGGTTTAAATTCCTGACTTTTGTTCTGTGATGTTTTTGGAGGCTTCAGGTTAACTTGGCCAGTCAGCAACGGCGCAATAAAGACATTAGACTCTTATTAAAACTGAGATACCCTCTGAAAACGTGGTTTCAGGTAATCAGCAGCAGCCTCAGCTACCTGCTGAAGTGTGTCCAACACACTTTCACACAAAAGCTGAATTTCACACAGAGCTGACAGTTTGGAGAAGGGAAATCCAAGACTGTGACTCTGGATTTAAATTAGAGGAGAGGTGATCTAGAAAGATCAGGTAATACTACTCCACGGGGCCTCTTCAGCCAGGTAACACACCCAGACTTTGCAGCCATTTGTGTACAGTTTTTAGGGACACACTACGGCTGCAGTGTTGCTGTTGTTTATTTTGTGAGACAGAAACGTGGCGCGCCTGCGGGCACTGGAAGCATTAAATTAAATTCAAGTTCCAACAAAGGAAATTAGACCCAGAAAACACAGCTGAAGGTTTCTCTTTCAAAGCGGGAGAAGTGATCTGTCATAAATCACGGGCGCTGCTGTTTTCCTGTGTAATCGATGTGCGGAGCTTCATTTACTCCGTGAAGCCGGAGCACAGCGAGCTCTTTGTCTCACAGCTCGTTTCTCAGCGAAGCTCTGCGATTAAAAGCAACAGCAACGATAACTTTGGATTCCCTGCTGTCAGCAGTGGTAATGAACTCTGTAGAGCACACACACGGCGTGCAGCGAGTCTCGGCGTGTCTCCGGGGTGCTCGAGCCGCCCTGTTTTCTAAATGGGATCTAGGTTTCACTTTATCTCGCTTTTCTCTAAATGCCAACATCATCCTGTTCACCTTTTCAAAATGTCGCCTCCTCCTCTCCTCATCCCTTCTTCTCTTTATGTTTCCTCTCCTTCCCCTCTTCCTCCTCCTCCTCCTCTCTCTGGGTTACCCTGCAGTGTTAGCATATTCACTCACTCCCAGGAGACTCCCAATATCATTGTGTGTTTGTGCGTGTGTGCACTGAACGTAGTTAGTTTTGGAGTGTGTGTGTGTGTCTGTGAGTGTGTGTGTCTGTGAGTGTATGTGTCTGTGAGTGTGTGTGAGTGTGTGTGTGTCTGTGAGTGTGAGTGTGTGTGTGTGTCTGTGAGTGTGTGTGTGTGTGTGTGCGTGCGTGTGAGTGTGTGTGTGTGTGTGTGTCTGTAAGTGTGTGTGTTTGTGCGAGTGTGTGTGTGTGCGTGTTTGTGCGAGTGTGTGTGTGTGCGTGTTTGTGCGAGTGTGTGTGTGTGTGTGCGTGTATGTGTGAGTGTGTCTGTGTGTCTGTGAGTGTGAGTGTGTGTGTCTGTGAGTGTGAGTGTGTGTGTGTCTGTGAGTGTGTGTCTGTGTGAGTGTGTGTCTGTGTGAGTGAGTGTGTGTCTGTGTGTGAGTGTGTGTGTGTCTGTGAGTGTGAGTGTGTGTCTGTGAGTGTGTGTGTGTGTGTGTGCGTGCGTGTGTCTGTAAGTGTGTGTGTTTGTGCGAGTGTGTGTGTGTGCGTGCGTGTGTGAGTGTCTGTGTGTGTGTGTGTGTCTGTGCGAGTGTGTGTGTGTGTGCGTGCATGTGTGAGTGTGTGTGTGTCTGTGAATGTGTGAGTGTGTGTGTGTGTCTGTGAGTGTGATGTGTGTGTGTGTCTGTGAGTGTGAGTGTGTGTCTGTGTGAGTGAGTGTGTGTCTGTGTGTGTGTCTGTGAGTGTGTGTGTCTGTGAGTGTGTGTGTGCGTGTGTGAGTGTGTCTGTGTGTGTGTTTGTGCAAGTGTGTGTGTGTGCGTGCGTGTGTGAGTGTGTCGTGTGTGTGTGTGTGTGTGTCTGTAAGTGTTTGTGTTTGTGCGAGTGTGTGTGTGTGCGTGCATGTGTGAGTGTGTCTGTGAGTATGCGTGTGTGTGTGCGTGTGTGTGTGCATGCGCGTGTGAGTGTGTGTGTTTGTGTGAGTGTGTCTGTGTGTGTGTGTGTGTTTGTGCGAGTGTGTGTCTGTAAGTGAGTGTGTGTGTGTGTGTGTGTGTGTGTGTGTGTGTGTGTGTGTGCAGCAGTAATGTTTTATGGGCATTAGAGAGCTGGTGTATCAACAACAACACACCAGATTTATGTCAGCCAGCTCACCGGCTGCCACAGCCCCAAGGGCCTCTGGGTAATCTGGGTGTAATTGAGCATAGAGGTTACGGTGGCGAACACACACACAGTTTCACACTCACCAAGATAATAAACACATCAAATTCCTCCATGTGTTGGTGCACACAGACAGGTGTAAACAGAGTTCTTCATATCTGGCATCAATGCAGCACATTTAAAAATAAACATCAGACAAAGCCAACAAGGAGCAGTGCTGTCCGGCTCCTGGATTCCTCTTTCGGTTGAGTTTTGGTTCCTGTTTCGGTTTTTGGCGTGCGTTCTCTTCGCTCTACCCCATCTTTGGTTTTTGGAGTGCGTTCTCTTCGCTCTACCCCATCTTTGGTTTTTGGAGTGCGTTCTCTTCGCTCTACCCCATCTTTGGTTTTTGGAGTGCGTTCTCTTCGCTCTACCCCATCTTTGGTTTTTGGCGTGCGTTCTCTTCGCTCTACCCCATCTTTGGTTTTTGGCGTGCGTTCTCTTCGCTCTACCCCATCTTTGGTTTTTGGAGTGCGTTCTCTTCGCTCTACCCCATCTTTGGTTTTTGGCGTGCGTTCTCTTTGCTCTACCCCATCTTTGGTTTTTGGAGTGCGGTCTCTTTGCTCTACCCCATCTTTGGTTTTTGGAGTGCGCTCTCTTCGCTCTACCCCATCTTTGGTTTTTGGAGTGCGTTCTCTTCGCTCTACCCCGTCTTTGGTTTTTGGAGTGCGCTCTCTTCGCTCTACCCCATCAGTGGCAGGAGTAGAAATAGTCAAGAGCACAGACCCTTGCAGTCACTGCAACCTGCATTTATGTGTAGTTGCATTTTTAGGCAGGTGTGCATCAGGTTACATTGTAAAGTAACACAGACGCATAAATCCCAGTTTAGTGTTCTTTATCTTTCCCATCATTTCCTGTTTTACTTTGAAAGTTTATCTCTTGTGTCTTGTGCTGGTTGAACCATGGACCTTGGGTTGGAGTCTGGCTTTCTGTTGAATGTTCTTTCAGGGTTTGAAGCTTTGAGCTCCAGAGCTGTCACATCATTCAGCTCCTGGGTTTAGATTCAGTTCAGTTTAGATCTTGGCTTTTATTTATCTTCAGTTTCGTTCCTGATTTTGTTTCTTGTCTCTTTCGGTTTCTCTCTGCGTCTTTGTCCTCCAGTGTTTCCTGCTCTCAGTCTCTGTGTTTAGTTTGTGTTTCCGTGGATTTTTTCTTCTTTTATTTTGGTAGTCGAGTTTCCTCTTGTGTCCTGTTTCATTATCTTCACCTGTCCTGTTGGTTCCTTCTTTTTGGCCCTTTGTTGGACGTTCCCTCATGTGCTTCCCTGTTTGGTCCTCTGTGGATGGGTTCTCCGGCTCCTTCTGGATGTTGCTTTTTTCCTCATTGTGGGCTTAGCTTTTTCTGTTTGCCAGTGAAGGCTCGCTTTGACTTCATCCTTTACTTTATTAGGTTTGAAATTCTCAGCTGGAGGCTTCATAACGGGACCAATGCTGCAGTCACATGAAGGGTGGTTGGCGATCACAGAACAAGTTTGTTGCAACTGTGGTCAGTGACCTTGCAGTCTCGTTGCCTTTGAAATGTTTGCATTGAAGATTGGGGCCGGGTCTGCGATCGTTAACAACCAGTCGCGGTTTTCAAAGTGAGTTTGGTGAATCAGGCTAAAGCAACAATAAGACTGAAGTCTGCCATCAGTCTGTGACTGAATGGGGTCGAGCTGTGATGATATGGCAATTAACTCTGAGAGGCCGGCAAAAACTGCAAATCTGTTGGTGTCCACAGACACCTGACTGCTTAGATTCAGAGTCCAACCTCACAGATTTAAGACAGATTGAGAAATTCCTCCACAAATGTTAAAAAAGTTGCTGCAGGCCAGCAATTTAACCTCAAAATGACACAGAGGCAACCTCACTTTTATGTAGGAACTAGCTTGAATACAGCCAGCAGAGTCGAGGCCACTCTTGCAAATAGCTGAGCTCTGCTCTGATCATGGCTGAGATTGCAGCCTGTTGGCAATCTCTGCATTTATCAGATGGCAGTTATTTGCAAACCTTCAGCAGTCTCAGAGCGACTGCATGCAGGACCGTGATTGTTTGGAGAAAGGTTGCTTCCCACAAGGCAACCTGCAATTGAAAACAGTTGCCACAACTTCTTACAATAGATGTAAAAATAGATGCTGAAAGCAAAGAAGATCTGTGCAATCACCAATTTTTCCTGGTCACATGAAGGTTGCCGTCCTGTTTTCAGTGGACAGATGATGTAATGATGGCAGCGTCCGTGTTTTGGCTGACCCACTTTAACCTGCAGGAGTTTCTTTAGCAGCTTCTGCTGCCATGAAGCAAATAAACAACGAGCTCATTGAGCCTCCTGATGTCAGAGAGAAGATCAAGAGGCCAAAGGGACAATATGAGAGGCAATCGATGTTCTTCATCACAGAAAATGATCCTGGAGATCCTGAGGGGACAGAAGTGGAACATCCTCAGTGTTTCCTGTCTGCTATTTGATACCATGTAAAAATATGGATTAGTCCCTGTGACGTACAAAAGTCCAGTTCCCAGAGTCCAGTTCCTGCTGCCGACACCTGAAGTGTTCCTGACGTGTAAAAAGTGTGTGTTGCTGTTTGTAAACCGGTCGATTTCTTTCCTCGTCTTCCTCGCCTCGTTCCTGATTTATTTTTACGCTCTGACGTGGCGCTCCGAGCCCAGGCTGCTGCAGCTGACACACATATGGCCAAAACGAGAACACGCACTGGTGAGGCGTGTCGTGCCTGTATCCTCTGCCAGCTTCAGCGCACACACACACACACACACACACACACACCTTCTGTCCTGCCCTGGTGAATCATACAGTCAGCAGCTTTGCTTCGGTCACTCGAGGTGAGCGCGGGGAGCGTTACATCGCTGCAGTTTCACTGTTTCTCTGACAGGAAGGAGAGTTTCACAGCCTGGGAAAATCTTTAATGTCACCCCAGACCCTAAAGAATAATAAGTAGGACATTAGTTAGTCAAAGAAGGCCTCGGGCCACTAAAATTGCCAATCAGTCGATTGGTTGATTGACTACAGCTGGAGTTTCTGGCCTCAGTTAGTATTTGTAGCCTTTTAAATATTTGCGACCTCGTTATTTTAACTGAAATAAGAACAACAGGCTGGGGGCTAACATCGATCACTGGCCCATATTCATGCGATTCGGAATCAGCTGAGCTGGTGAGTTAGCACAGAAACTGCTGAGGATCTCTAAAGAGCCTCACGTCTGAAGAACAAATCCCAGTTAAACAGAGAGGAGGCTTCACCTGCAGCTCGGCTGAAGCTGCTGTTAGACCTGCAGAGATTACAGACCAGACATAATGAACAAGTAAATAAGGTGAATGAGAAGAAATAGTGCATTATGGGACCCCCCTCAGCAGCCTAGGCCTATAGCAGCATAACTAAGGGGTGGTTCAGGGTCGTCTGATCCAGCCCTAACTATAAGCTTGATCAAAAAGGAAAGTTTTAAGCCTAATCTTAAAAATAGAGAGGGTGTCTGTCTCCTGAATCCAAGCTGGGAGCTGGTTCCACAGATGAGGGGCCTGAAAGCTGAAGGCTCTGCCTCCCATTCTACTCTGAAGGATCCTAGGAACCACAAGTAAGCCAGCAGTCTGAGAGCAAAGTGCTCTATTGGGGTGATACGGTACTATGAGGTCTTTGAGATAAGATGGGGCCTGATTATTCAAGACCTTGTATGTTAGGAGAAGGATTTTAAATTCTATTCTAGATTTAACAGGGAGCCAATGAAGAGAAGCCAATATGGGAGAAATCTGCTCTCTCTTTCTAGTCCCTGTCAGTACTCTAGCTGCAGCATTTTGGATCAGCTGAAGGCTTTTCAGGGAGCTTTTAGGACAGCCTGATAATAATGAATTACAATAGTCCAGCCTAGAAGTAATAAATGCATGGATTAACTTTTCAGCATCAGTCTGAGAAAGGATGTTTCTAATTTTATAAATATTGCACAAATGTAAAAAAGCCGTCCTACATATTTGTTTAATATGTGCATTGAAGGACATATCCTGGTCAAAAATGACTCCAAGATTTCTCACAGTGTTACTGGAGGCCAAAGTTCTTCATGACCTTTCAGAGCAGCAGTTACGAGTTTCCCACTTTACTATGAGGATGCAACATCTTGACGTGTGACCTTTGACCAGAAGCTTATTGAGCAGTTGTAGGTCAGAGTGGACGAGCTAATTAAAGCTGATAAATGTGAGAAGTGAGACATGCGGAGCTGCAAGCTGTGAGCGTGGAGCAGGACAGATGTACAGGCATATAAACAGCATTTGCTTTCCAGGCTGAGGCGGCGAGTCTGCCTGCTTTCAGCAGGATCTTCCAGGGAAGGTGTATTCCTGTTCCTCTGAGGCCTCGTTCATACGAGAAGGTGAAAACGTGAACTAAAGTCTGCATTTTGGCCGTTCGTCTACACGGAGCGGCACATTTCTGAGACGCTCCAGTCTCTGTCTAACCAGGGAAAACTTCTCTGTAACGGCAGGTAAGGACACGCACACGTGTTCTGTAACAGGAAGTACGGACACGCACATGTGTTCATGTTGTTGCGTTACAAAAAGCATTATAAAACACACACACTGCCAACTTGTGGCCTGGCATGGAAACTGCAGCTTTAACGTCTCCTGCAGTTTTGTGTGAACGGCGGTCATCTTTAAAATGTCGCCGCCTGCGTGTTAGTGCTGGAAAACTGAAAAACGACCCAGTTTCCAGCACATTGTTCAGGTGTACATGGGGCCGGAGATGTGACTGTGCAGCATCTGCTATGATAGCATTCAAAGGTGTGGGCACACCTGCTCATCCAGTGATGCTTTTGATGTGCGTCACTTCCTGCTGTCTCATTGCATCAAAGCCAGTTCAGTGCTTTGTGTGCAGTGCCTGTGGGAGCAGTTCAGTTTCCTCACTCCTGAAAAATGAGGGAATTTTCCCAAATGAAATGCTGACTGACACAATGAAGCCCCGCGGCTGTTTGAGAGCCTCTCCGACGCCCTCACCTCCCTCCATCCAGCTCTGACACCAACACAGAGGTCGACTGTCGCTGCCAACGGAGAGAGATCGATGAGTTTGTCTCGCTAATCGAAGAGTGTGTGTGTGTGTGTGTGTGTGTGTGCAGATATTTCTCCTTCTCCAAATCATTTCACTTCCTCCTGCTTGAATGAGATGAACACATCTCAGAGGAGGAGGACGGAAAAAAATCATTATCATCAGTTTGAACCTTACCGTCCATTTTTGCTCTGACTTTAGTCACAGGTGTGTGTGTGTCTGTGTGTGTTTGTGTGTGTGTTGGATGCGGTTCGATTCAGGTAGGATGTGCTTTGTGAGACCTTTTCTACTGTAAAGCCTGGATTGAATTATAGACTGTATAAAAGTATGGATGTATCTTCTGGGCCTGAAACACATGCAGGTCACACAGCTGCATTCTTTCTAATGGCCAGCAGGGGTCGTCTCCAGTGGTTTAAAATAGAAGTTTAATTGTACTGAAGTGTATGAGGATGAGTTTATGGCCTCGGTCTCTGTTTTCCTCTTTGAATCGAACATGATTGTTTAGTAAATTATTACGACTCAATCACAGAACACCAGCAGGCTGGGAAAATCAGACATCCACATCTTTATTCTGGGCAGGAGGTCAAGCGGATCATTCATCACTCAGAACGTTGGTGGTTCGTTCCCCGGCTCCTGCTGAAGTATCCTTGGGCAACATGCTGAACCTCGAGTTTCCCCACATGGATCCATCGTGATGTGAATCCTTCTTTAAAAGTAAAAGCAAAGAAAAAGTATCAGTTCATTGATTCACAGACCAGCAGGTCCAAACACAGCTAGAAGTGCGGCTTCACCACCTGAAGGCTGGGCGGGATCACATGACAGTAATCCAGGCTGGAGAGACGTTCACAAAGAAGGGAAGACCACATGTAAAAACACCAGCAATTACAAAATAAAACAAGAAATGACGTGGCAGGGTTGATGTGGATGCTGGATATACGGTGGGTCAGATTTTCTCGTCCTTGGCTAAAACTGACAAACACGTCCCAAAGCTGCAGACTGAGGTCAGACACAAGGTCAAAGCTCACAGTAAATAACAGGGCGAATGCTGAAGACCCCGGAGACTGTGTGTGTGTCTGCATACGGACTCATCCTCTCATCAAAAACTGACAGCGACAGAGTCCTCAGCTGCCTCTGCTGACCTCTGAGTGCAGATCATTTCAGTCAAAGGTCGAACACCCCGAGGGGACGGAGGTCAGGAGGCAGAGGACGATAAAAGAACGCCTACCTGAGCACGTTAACCTGAGTCAGCACTGCGGCTACCTGACAGCTCAGAGAGGATACGGCTCTGTGCACGGGAGAGCAGCACAGCACTTTAATGTGAACCACAGGAATTCATGCAGACTCACACCTCCTGAGAGATCATCGTCTCAGACGTCCCTGCAGTCGGCTTTGATTTTAAACCTTACTGCAGGACTTAGTTTGGCCCAACAATGATCCAGTTATAAATTACAGCACTTCTAACAGTTCATTCAGCTCATTTTACACGAGGCACACAGACACACTCTGCAGCACTGAGGCACCAAAGGCTGCAGTTCCTCTGATGTCCAGCACAGGCGCCACAGTGACTCAGTCCCCATAGACTCCCATGTTAAACCTTTCCAGCAGAAACAAACATGGTTACAGCTGATACAGAAGCCTGACTCTGCTGGTTTGAAAGGAAGGTTTCCGTGCACCGTCCTGCAGCTTCCGCCTCACATTCATGGAGGAAGTTCTGCTTCAGCTTCTGGACTTCTTCATTTAAGTAGTTAATGTGAATTCTGTGGATGCAGAAAATCACAGATTTGCAGTTTTTGTCAGGTTATTGCATGTCACTGATGGCAGACTGACTGCCTTCATGCAGCAGAGTCACAGCAGCTGAGGGTTCCCTGTCTTTGAAGCAACCACTGCAACATAACGTGTCCACCTCACACATGATAGAGCCCTGTTCAAGGCCAGGAGGGGACACAGACCCAGGCTCAGGGGGAACAAGCCCTTATAAAAGGGAGGGCTGCATCAGGAAGGGCAGCCAGTGAAAAATCAAACATGGATGCAGTCGCTGTGGCGACCCCGTGGGAGATAAGGGAGCAGCTGAGTCAGTTTGGAAGTGGGAACAGGAGCAGGGGGACGGGGGCACTGAGACTTTCACATCTTCACAGAGTAACATCTGTAAGCTGGGCTGGAGCCTCAGAAATAACACACACACACACACATGCACACACGCACGCACACACACACACACACACAAAGAAACAAACACTTCTTGTACAATTCCCTTCGGTGAGTGATTCATCCCAAACCACATTTACAGTCTCTGACAGTCACAGTGTGTGTGTGTGTGTGTGTGTGTGTGGGTCTGTGTGTGTGTGTGTGTGTGTGTGTGTGTGTGGATGTCTGTGTGTGTGTGGGTCTGTGTGTGTGTGTGTGTGTGTGTGTGTGTGTGTGTGATGCCTGTGTGTGTGTGTGTGTGTGTGTGTGTGTGTGGATGTCTGTGTGTGTGTGTGGATGTCTGTGTGTGTGTGTGTGTGTGTGTGTGTGTGGTCTGTGTGTGTGTGTGTGTGTGTGTGTGGGTCTGTGTGTGTGTGTGTGTGTGTGTGGGTCTGTGTGTGTGTGTGTGTGGATGTCTGTGTGTGTGTGGGTCTGTGTGTGTGTGTGTGGATGTCTGTGTGTGTGTGGGTCTGTGTGTGTGTGTGTGTGTGAGGCAGAGTGGGTGATTGACAGCAGAGACCGTTTTGCATGCTAACAGTCGCCTCAGCACGGACACAGAGAGACGGAAAATAAATCCTTTTATTTCCCGCTCACTTTCTTTGCTCCTGCATTGGGAGTCAAACGGCCTCGGGTGGAGGCTCGGATGGAGCCTGATGGAGAGCGACACCGAGACGCTGAGCTCTGGACTCTATTAGACCTGCTGTCCCCCACACTGGTAACCCACATCCCCCCAGAGAGAGCAGCAGAGATAATGTGAGCCCGCAGCCTTTCTGCTGCTCGGCCTGTTTCACAGCCACAGACTGAAGCTGGTGTGGAGCTCTGGGGTCATAAAGTGAGTCTTAATTTGGTAAATACTGCAGCAGAAAGTCCTTTGCTCTCACATTTCATACTAATTGAGAAGCGTTTATATTTCAGACACAAAAAGGCTGCCGTTCCTGCAGGCAGTGAACTAAAGCTGAGCTCTGTGTGTCCTCAGATCCTAAAATAAGCTTTTGAAAGCTGCTGCATATTCCTAACCTTTGCAGGGAAAGATGCCACTCCACAGATTCAGGAACTCTAACAGTCTCTTCTCTGGAAAACTCTGCTGATAAGCAGACTCACACCATCATCCATCCATCCCGGCCTGAGACCAACCCCACGACTTCCTGTTGACTTATAAACTCTGCGAGTCGTTTAAATGAGAGAAAACCTCTAAGAAGCACAAAGCTGAGAGCAGACCTGCGGCTCTGCTGCCTGTTTAGCTGTGCTAAGATATAAGAGCATCCTGAAAGGAATCCACCAATCAGATCGCAGACTGGTGTGTAAAGGGAAATTCAAACCAGGCAACTTTTTACATGAAAGTGGGTGCTGTGGTGTGGGCGTACTGGTCCGCTGTGATGAGGGCGTACAGGTGCGCTGTGATGAGGGCGTACAGGTGCGCTGTGGTGAGGGCGTACAGGGCGCGGGTGAGAGTGGGCAGAGTTGCACCTGTGTGGATCGTCACTGCAGGGCAAAGATGAGCTGTTGGTGTGAAAGAGCTGCTGATTCTCAGAGAGGTCACTGATGCTTTAACAATGCTGTGGGTGTGGAGGGTCCTGGGAGAGCAGCTGCAAGGTGAATCGATTGTTTTGGGATGTTTCATGTCCTGGCTGCTGATTGGATGCTGACAAATGTTGCGGAAATATTGGATGTGATTGGTCTGTGGCTCAGAATGGCTCATCGCAAATCGATGATGCTTTCCTGTTTCCTGTTTCATGTTTGCTCTTTAATCTGATGAGATGCTGGTTTGAATGTGGGAAGATTTGTTTCTGCTCTGCTCTCTCTCACACACACACACACACACACACACACACACACACACACACACACAGAATTATGTCACTAACTTGTGTTGCGTTCCCGGGCCTTAGACCACGGCCGCCCTGACACTGTGAGTAAATCGAGGCAGGTCCACCTGTGGAGACTGTATGAACACAGAGCAGAAGCACAGAGAGCTCATGTTACTTCAGAGACTGTGAAATGTATTATAAATGATCCCACTGGCGACAAGTGCGCGCTCACATACACACACACACACACACACACACTGGTCTGTTTTTAGCTGTGAGGACCCTCAGTGACACAACGATGTCCCTAAACCTGAATCTAAACGGGAGTGTGAAGCTCCGCCCCAAACCGCAGGAGTGTCCTCATAACAACGGTTTCCCGTGGAAGCGCAGGAAGCCGTGCGGGAACTCGCGCCCGGACTTTGTGGGAAAGCGTTGCTGCTGTTTCCATTTTCCTGCTCTCTCCATCGTAATGTGATTAATAGGTGCACACGCTCGTTCACGCTCACTCAGGTGGCTTCCTGTTTGTCTTTTAACTCGTATCGACCCACAGCGCGCGCGCGCACACACACACACACACACACATCTCCAATAAGTCATGTGAAAGTGAGGGGGAGAGAGAGCTTGTTTCATTCCTGCCACATTTCTGAGAGCATCAGAATAAAAAACGTCCTCTCACTGGAGCGTCGAGTGGGTTCCTTTTATTTCCTCGCCCGTGTCATCATCGTGTGGATGATAAACACATCTCTGAGTCTCTGCGCTTTGTCCTGCAAAGGGCCCACACCTCACGCACACATACGCAGGATACCTGTAGTCCCTTTAGCTCAGGCCCCTCCAGACAGGTTCACCCAAACAGATATAAGCTGCATGAGCCAGTGTGGAACAGAGTGTGGGACTGTTGTGCGTTAGCCATGTGAACTGTCCTTTGTGTGGGATGCAGCAGGTTCAGGCTGTCACTGCCCTATCACAAACCTGAGTCACCAGAGTGTCCAGGTATCAATAATGTTGTCCTGTATTTACATACAAGCTGTGGTGGAGGTTTGGTTTAGGATGCTGTCTGCTTTTATTCTGACCCTTCAGGGTGGTATGATGGTGGTATGGGTTGGATCCTTAATCAGTGTTAATCATGGTACAAATCTCAGGTTTGCCTTTCGCTCAGAAGGCAGCGTGCCTCTACATTACAATCACTGTTCACTGTGGACCAATGTAAGGCTGAACGTGACTTGAATGAAGATCCAGGTTCTCGGTGCCGGTCTGTAGCTAAATTTGTCCCTTTGGCTTTGGGAGACAAACCAGGAAGTCTCATCTCTGGCAGAACCCCAAAGATCTGTGTGGCAACAACTCAGAGCTGATAAACTACATCCTGACCTTGGAAAGTTCCTGAGACGGACACACCCTCAAAAACCTTCAAGAGAGAAGTTTATTTTACAGCCATCTGAGGGTCCTGAATTATGCACCTCTGCAAACTGCAGCGAGCAGCATCAGCTTAAGCTGGACTTAAAATCAGTCTTTGTCTGCATCATCTTATATTCATATTAATAAATGCTATATGATATTTAAATGTTCTGGATCCACATGTTGATACTGCAGCTTGTGCAGCATTGTTGTCGGGTCCGAGTGAGTCTTCTCACCGTCACGGGGCCGTGAAAGGACCGCGCGAACATCGGCGTGTCTCGAAGTAGGTCGAACACGACCGGCTTTGTAATCACATGCAGCTTTACTGGGTTACGACCTGTTTGTTGAAGTAAAGCACAGGAAACACAAGCGAGCCGTCAGCTGCTGCTGATTTCGGTGGCGTGCCACCTTCACATTAAATATTTATCACTGAGTGTGCGACAGAAACAAAGGCAGCAGAGTTTATGTGTACTCTGTCCTGACCACTGCAATGTGAAGTGACAGATGCTGTGTTTAATGGCAGCTCTATGGCAGAATCAGTGATGGGCTTTTACACTGTACAGTGTGTGTGTGTGTGTGTTGCCTACAGCTGCATGTGTTGTTAAATTTTCATTGCTGCCTCCGGACAAAATCTAGTTTGCAGAAAGTCACTTTTTAGTAGTGAAGAAAAGAGTGTCTTCTGTGAGCGCTGGTGTAAATGTGGAGCTGTAATATGAGAGGAGTGTATGGAGCAATAAAGACGTGTCTGCAGCAGAACCTCGTTCCTCAGCCTCAGAGATACTGAGGTTTTGGCTGAGCAGTGTCGTACTGGCACCCATCTGTATGCTTTTATTCTGTGGAAGTCCTCGTACACTTCACTCTGTGGTCCCGATAGACCTCTCTCAGCTGGCTTTGGGCCAGATGCCGTCTGATACAGCAGTCCGTCACTGCTGGTTCTTGGAGAAACAGAACCACAACAGCCTGGAGGCGTTCTGGCTCATTATCCTGCAGAAAATCAGTGATGGCACCACTAAAGTCAAACTAGATGGGATGCTGCGTCCCTGCAGGATGTTCAGTAACCATGCAGGTGAATCCTGCCTTGAAGTCGTCTCTTCCTCGATGATTCACACATGCAGATGCCATTGTTTCACGACACTGTGGCTTCAACCAAAACTCTCACATCAGGACACATCAGATCCTTCCAGAGTTTCTCTGGTCTAATATCCATTCCCTCCAGGTCTTCTTGTTCTTGGTTTCTTTGCAGTACGTCCATCATGACTGCTTGATTCAGCCTGCCCCCATTAGCTGGTGCAGCTGAGAAACACTAATGTAAGCCTCTGTAACAGAGGGAGCTCCTGGTCTTCATGTACAAGGGTCACTTTGAACACTTTTTAAGAGCCTTGAATTTTCTGGCCTGACTGACCTTCATGTTTCTCTTTGCTTAGGCCTGAGACGAGTCAGTGACTATCTGGCAACCACTGGTTGCTAGGGAAAATGTGTTGCTGAAGGTTGCTAGCATGAAACTGGTCACACAGAAGTATGTGGTGCTACATGATTGCTTTGGTCAGGATCAGGTTACCATGGCTGTCAGTGGTTGATATGGAAGGTGCTGACTTGTGTGCAAGCACTTGCCAAAGCTTTGAAAGAATGCTCACCTTCAAAGTAAAAGTAGGATCTTTTAAAACGTGTTGGTCGGAGTGTTAAGGCGCAACTTTTACATTTTCAAGTTTCACTATAGGCAAGTGTTTGCAGACAGGTTGGCATCTTCCATGCAAACTACAGGCAACAGAGGCAATCTACTAGCATCCAAAGTAATCATGAGGAGGTTTCTGGTGCAGCACACTGTTTGCACTGATTTCATCTGGCAGTCACCAGAAACCAGTTGGGATACACATTTTTCCCTAATAACCAGTGGTTGTTAGGGGGTTAACTGGTCTGTAAGCCTGTGAAACTGAAGCCTTAGTCGAGTGCTTCTTGCCACAGAACAGATTAGTTGCTGAATAGCACTGTTTGCTGTACACTGATTTCCCATCTTACAATTACAGGCTCAGTTCTGGTTAAAAGCTGCAGAATACACAGGTAGGCTCATGTAAAAAACAGCATCTTCTACAAAAAACTTTACTCATCTTTTGCCTCGATTGAACACACAATCCTCCTGGAGTGAGCAGACCGGTGAGAAACATGCAAGCATTCGTGCTAGATGACTGTTTCCTCACCATCTTTAAGACGGAGGGTAAAGTCATTGTAGCTTGGCCTTGGTCTCAGAGCTGTCACCGCCGCAGCGATGAAGACGAGGAGCCCTCTGATCATCTTCCAGGGGTTTGGGCGTGAGTTCTTTAGTTTCCCTCTAAAGCAACCTCAGTGGCGCCAGAAGTTCTTACCTGTGCAGTTTATCTTCACATTACAAATGAAACATAACAAAATGATCACACATTGAACCAAAGTGCTCCCACAGTTTGGGGGTGCAACAAAAGCACAACACTACAACACAAACCATGAAAATAATATTCTGGGATAAAGGAAAATGTTCCTCGGCGCTCCGATAGCATCAGAAGCTGCTCGTTGTGTACATTATGGGAAGCTGCTGCTTTTTTGATTTATTGAACTGGTTACATTTAAATTTGATGTGGATGAAAAGTTCATCTTTTTACTTCTGCTTTGAGTCCCACAGACAAACAGGATGAAATCACATTCTTAGGGGTTTTCTTCAGACATTTTAATGTGATAATCCCACAATTCAGGAAGACATAAAAGGCCCATTGATGCATTCACACCATTACAGTAACTTTAGATAGTCCCTTTTTTCCAGTTTTCGATCAGATTAAGCTAATAATCCAGTGGAAATGACCCGGTCCCCTTCGGTCCTGTACGGCCTGAGCGGAGATGTAGCTGAGTTAGTTTAACACTGGGAGGGCGGCTGAAATCACTGATGCCTGTGACAAAACCTCTCAAAATTTTATTCTCCTGCTAAAGGTCAAGTGGAACACTTAACGAGCAATTAGCGGAGGGGAAATGCCAGCGAGGCCGTCGGCTAAACAGCCGTCTGAATTATTCAGTACGATAACAGAGAGGAAGTGGCGCCCGTATGCTCTGAGCAGCCAATTGCACGAATGTCAAGTGGATTTGTGTCTTTGAGAGCTGGGAATGGTGGGTAACGACTGTCCCCCTGGTGTTTTGCATTTCCAGTTAGGTGGTGGTGGTTGGTAAAGGTTTATACCGAGAGGATCCGTTCTCTGGCTTCCTGCTGAATGCTTTAAGTTGAAGCAGTTTGTAAAATAAAACACACAAATCCTTTGTTTTATTTTTCACTTTGAAGCACACCAGAGCCGTGTGATCTTTGTTCCAAGAACTTATCAAAAACATGATCAAAATTAGTAACAGCACAGTGTGAGGGCTTTGTTTTGTTGGTGAAATGCACCTTCAGAGACCTGCTTTTTTCTTTTGTACAAAGGCGTCCTGTACCTTTGATTGTATACCCGGGAATCAGATATTTTCTAGCCGCAGTACTTTGTTGTACGAATGACTCATGTGGGCCACCAGTTTGGAGGCTGATTGGCCTCAAATGGGAGGAATAAGTGTATTTTGTTTTCTGCCTCACATCTGCTTCCCTGTGATTCATGCTCGTCTTTTTCTGATGAACTGATTGATGGATCGAGAAAACCTGCTAAAAGACTGCAGGAGGAGGGGGCTGTGTGAGTCATCACATCTCCCCAGTGCTCCAGCAGATGGACAGTAGGCGACGCACACACACTGTATATAAACAGTATAAAGGCACAGACGCACACTCAGACCAGCAAAAAAGGCACACGAGCCGTTTGGTCGGTGCTAAGATGATGTTTCAGGAGGAGGGAACGCAGCAGGGCTCAGTTCAGTTGTAATGAAATGCTGCTCGTGCACTTTTGATAGTTTTAGTCTCCAAAAGTTTTTCAGTTTGAAAGCCAAAGTAAGAAGGAATCAGCCACTCAGTGTCAGTGACAGCGCTGAGGAAAAGGACTGAAAGAAAAGCATGACCGTCCTCATGGACCAATCAGGTTGCAGACTCATGAATAATTAATGAGCTCAGGTTGGCTCCTCACGTATTGAAACATCAATAAGGTGATCAGACTCCAGCCATGTGTGTGTTATCTTGAAATCTTGTGTGTATTTGTGTCTATTATTACCTGCTCTGATAGGCAGGCTTCCCTGCTACCGTGACAGAGCCGTTAATAATTCACACTCCTCCTCCTCCTCTTCCTCGTCCCTCTGTCTCTGCCTCTCTCTGGAGACTGAAGTGCAGGATGCCCAGAGGGTAGAGAGAACCAAGAGGAAGGACCCATCCCTCCTTTCCTATCCCTCACTGTACTTCATGTCTTTACCCCACAGTGGAAAGCACACTGTACTGCAGTTTGTTTGTGCTGTTACCGCCTGATTTTACATACTCATAGCTTCATAACTTCTCATGTAAACACCACTGCACTCGCTCCATTAAATGCATGGAATTAAATTAGTTCATTTATCAGTGTTCACTGATTAAAGGGCACTGAACTCCATCAGAAAAGAACAACAAACAAAACCTGTTTAAGAAGTTCGAATCTACTATAATGGGATTCATAAATGGATGTTCTTCTTTTCCTGAAATGTACCGAATTTCAGATCGCTACTATGAGCATCGGTTTAGTTCAAAACATCCATCCATCTGCCTGTCCATCCATCCATCCGCCTGTCCATCCATCCATCCGCCTGTCCATCCATCCATCCGCCCGTCCATCCATCCATCCCCCCATCCATCCATCCGCCCGTCCATCCATCCATCCGCGCGTCCATCCATCCATCCGCGCGTCCATCCATCCATCCGCGCTGTCCATCCATCCATCTGCCCGTCCATCCATCTGCCCGTCCATCCATCCATCTGCCCGTCCATCCATCCATCTGCCTGTCCATCCATCCATCTGCCTGTCCATCCATCCGCCCGTCCATCCATCCATCCATCCGCCCGTCCATCCATCCATCTGCCTGTCCATCCATCCATCCATCCATCCATCCGCCCGTCCATCCATCCATCTGCCTGTCCATCCATCCATCCGCCCATCCATCCGCCCGTCCATCCATCCATCCGCCTGTCCATCCATCTGCCTGTCTATCCATCCATTTGCCGGTCCATCCATCCATCCATTTGTCCATCCATTCATCTGTCCATCCATCCATCCAACTGTCCATTCATCCATCCACCCATCCATCCATCCATCAATCCACCTGTCCATTCATCTATCCACCCGTCTGTCCATCCCTCCATCCACCCGTCTATCCATCCATCAATTCACCAGTCCGTCCATCCATCCATCCATCAATTCACCTGTCCATTCATCCATCCATCCATCCACCCGTCCATCCATTTGTCCGTCTGTCCCTGCGTCCATCCATCCATGCATCTATCCGCCCGTCCATCTATCCATCCATCCGCTTGATGGATATCCATCCATCTGTCCATCCGCCCATCTGCCCGTCCATCCATCTGTCCGCCCATCCAATCATCCATCCATCCATCCATCCATTTGGGGGTCATGCCTTCAGTCATTGGGCTCAACCCAACCCTCCACCCACAAGGATAGGCACTACGGTTGTGTTCAATGCAAAGTGGGTGGCAGGAAAATATGCAGACCTGAGGTGCTGGGACCCCTCACATCACAAACTGGTCCTTGAGACATGGAACGTGGACTTTCCCAGGTTATCGGCACTTGTGGCAGATCTGCATCTGTGGAGAAACAGGTATAGACTTGAGGTTTCATAAATCTGTGCTTGCTTGGCTGGATTTTAGTTTGATATGATGGCAAAATCGTGATCATTTAAGACATGACTGCTGATGTTTTCAGATCACTGGGACATCAGCTGTTACTTTAGCTGAAGGAAACACGTGGATGTGGCATCGTGACTTCTTTGTTGCAGATTTTAGTTCGATTTGTCCTTTAATCTGTTTGATTCTCTGACTGTGTTTGGTGATGACGCTCTCTTAATATCGTGGGAATAGTGGCAGTATTTGAAGATGTCTGCTGGTTGTGTGGAAAAGAAATAAATCCAAACAAAATCAAACAAATCCAGCAGGCGGATATGTAAACGACTGCTGCTTCTGATGCCGGCCTTTTAGTGTGCCGAGTGGAAGCAGAGCTCAGCTCTCCTTCAGTTGTTTATTTGGCCTTTTTTTTTTTTTTGAGGAGAAGAGGCACGGCGGCCTGGAGAGAGCTGCCTCTGATCTATTAATACATATGCATAAATTAGTCAGTCGCTCTGTAGCAGTTATCTGGCTGTGCAGGATCTCTGGCTCTAGTCCGGAAAATCCACCAGGATTCTGTCCACAATCTGGTGCTGTCACAGGGAGGCGGCGGCTCGCCCCATCTCTACCAGTCCTCTACAGCAAGGTCAGAGGTCATGGTTGGGGTTGAAGTCAGGCTGTCGTGTTACGGCTGCAAGATGTTTTATACCCATTTTTTTCTCTATTGAACTTTGACATGTTCCAGGGTTTATGGCTCTGGATCAAGAAGCAAACAGGTTCATTCATGCTGGGCTCAGTTTACGCTCCTCTGATGAGCACTCGGGCCTTTAATGTGGGAGTCTGTGGAGGTTGGCTCACTTTTAGAGACTTCAGTGTTCAGGTTGCTGCTCAGTCATTGCTGAAATACCATATCGTATGTCAGCTTTATGCATAGCAGTCCTCATTCCATCCCCTGGTTTCCATCTGTGTTTATCAGCTGATCATTGGAGGAAACTTTGTCTGGATGACAGCTTTGATTTCAGTCTGTGCCCTGAATTACACAGTTTGAAATGTGTTTCACAGTCAGCATATTTTCATGTTCTTATGTTCAATTCAATTCAATTCAATTCAGTTCAATTCAATTTTATTTTTAAAGCGCCAAATCACAACAAACGTTCGCTTCAAGGCGCTATGTATTGTGGGTAAAGACCCTACAATAACACAGAGAAAACCCAACAGTCAAAATGACCCCTATGAGCAAGCATTTGGCGACAGCGGGAAGGAAAAACTCCCTTTTAACAGGAAGTTCTCAGTTCTACATTAAAAGATGATATTTGCTGTATAGAAAGAGCCTGTTGGATGGATTTAGGATACAGCTGTTTGTTTAATCACCTCCATCCAGGACTGTCTGTGATTGGTCGGGTTTGTGTGTTAGCTGGATAAATCTGAATGTCATGGATGGAAACATTGGGCTTGGATGTGGAAGTGATGAACTTTTTGCATTAATCTGGATCTTGATTCAGGAGGAAGGGTGCTTTATTTTCTTTGTGAGACAGGGAAACTGGATAGTTTGGGTCTCATATTGGTAGACATTGGTAGATATCACCTCACTTGTGGATCCGAGAACTCGATTCATGCTCGGTCTGAAGGAATTTTAACCTTAGGGAAGTATGTAGAACTGCTCCAGAAGTCATTAGTTGATAATAGTTCATAATTTCCCTGATGGAATCTTCCTAAAGGGATTAATAAAGTTTTATCTAATCTAATCTGCTCTTTAGTAAGGGTGGACCGGCTGAATGTGGATTAATTCTTGTAAATCGGGGAGCTGCAGGTTCCTGGATGAGCGTTATGTGCACTCTGCAGCCAGAGCTTCCTGTTTATTCTGTGAGGAGCAAACACTGTAAAACATGAAGGCTTTTCATTAAATCTGCACACGCTGACAGCAGCAGCAGTGATGTCCCTTTAAACATCCAGCTTTGTCTTCCATGATGTCTGAGATGTGAACTACTTGGCAGCTTGACGCTGAAGACTCTTGTGAGTATTTTCTGCAACACATGCAGTGGACGGCTGAGCTGATTACCATTCATAACAGTTATTTAGACCGTCTCATGAATATTGTGTCATTAGCGGTGTTACGTTTCATTCTCGGCGTGTTTGTGTTTTCTGACGGCGGTTCAAAGCTCCTCTTCCTTCCTGCCCTCTGGTTTTCCTCCCGTCCTCCATCTGACTGTCCGTCCCAATTAGGAAGGATCTAAATGGTGAGATTAACAAGAGTGGAGAGCCTCCAGTTCAGACTCGCACACATCACAGCCACTTAACAGAATACTAATTGATTTCAGCTGTTTTCTGGCCCAGTGGGTGGACGGATGGAGGAGGAGAGCGGGATGGGAGGTGTTTGAAGGAAGACTCGGGCTGGTCTCTGATAAAGACCGGATGCGGGAGGACCTTAATCCACTTACTGAAAACAGGAAATGACTGTTGGATGAGGGAAAGAAAGAGTGTTCATAGGCCTGATGAAATCCTCTACCAGCTGCTCTAAATCAGATCCCCTGGAAGTGTTTGAATGTCTCAAATCCAGATTTAATTTGTCACATTTTGTTTAATCAGACAAATGAGCCGAATCCAGAGCAAACAGCAGCCTGTTCCTTCACCATGTCCTCGCTGCTTCTTCCACAGCTGCTCTGCATCCTTTCCTCGTTTTTGGAACATTTTTTTATTCGCCATAATCTCGCTCAGTGACTGTAATCAGCTGACGTTTCTACTCCAATGCATATTTACAGTTACATCTAAAAATACTTCAGACACACTTCTAACAATGAAACTGAAGGAGCGGAGAGCAGAAAATGGCAGCAAAAGGATGTTTTTTCCTTTCTTTCAGTAACATATCACGAGTTCACCTTAAAAGCCGATAAATCTGATGAAACTACTTCCTAAATCACATCTGAGGCTTTTGCCAGGATGAAAACTATTTAAATGTCAGAAAAAATGTTACAGAGAGCCTTTTCCCATTGTGGGGAATTTGTTATGTTTAAAAAGTGCGACACGCGGTGGCGTAAAGGTCGATATTGAGACCGATTTCCCTGGCTCCTATAAATTATGCTCATTATATTAGTAAAGTGTTTAAACTGTAGCAGCATAATCACTGAATCATGCTCAGGGATTGTTTTAGTGGCGCATCCAAATGAAGGAAGTGCCAAAACTGCAGTTCATCTGATGGCCACTAGAGGCCGACTGCAAAGGTGAGTCAAAACATCAAACTTTAAAGAGAAATAAAGTTCATTCAACCTAATTTCCTCCTCCATGACACTTCTATCCTACTCTTTGTGGTTTATGAGCCAAGTCCTTCTGCCTTTGATCAAAGTGCTTATGGTGCTCATAGGTATCCTCAGGTAACCTTAATGAGCCTAAACACCCTGTCTTTGATTTGGTCCCCGACCTCCACAGTTGAGGCCGTACCTACACCCTCAGCAGGTACGATCAGCAGCTGGTGTTTGCATTATGCATTATGGTTTTCCCCATTTCAGTGAGGCCGTTCCAAATGAGAGCGTGACGATGGTGTTTCAGGTCCAGCAGCAGAGTGTTCACACGTGCTGGGGGAAATTGAGTTGATTCAAACGAGCCACTATATGAACCAGAAGACAATTTGATATTGCTGCAGACACTGTGATGTTCCTCACTGCTGGCACATTTCTGTCCTCTCCTACAAATGATCTTTAAATGCAACATTTGTGGCATCGTACAGTTTGACCAGGTTACGTTTTCTGCACGCAACATCTGATGAATGAGAAATACATTGATCCTGGCAGCTCTGTTAGAGGGCGATGGTGCCCTCCATCCACCCCAGCCTCCACCTTCAGTGAAGCTGTGAACATGATCCAGCCAGCAATTACACTGCACCGTAACATTAGAGGGGAAGGAGCTGCTGATTCCTCAGAGACAGGGTTGCAGAAGGTGAGCCATCACTGTGAGAAGTCTCAGTGATCGCTCATCAAGGATGAATGTAATTAGCAGTGTGAGGCTCAGATATCCATCAAACACACTGATATGTAGCCGTCTTCCTCTTCTCAGGCCTGCTAGTATTTACACACATTAACTTTATTTTTAAAATGGGATTTGTTTGAGGAAGATGGATAAACCCCGGGGGGTTGTTCCTCTTCACATTAAGAACAAAAACTGGCAATGATGAAACTGAGATCTGCATCAAAGCGAGGGATGATGAGGGTTAAAGCGAGAGGGGTGTGGGAGAGGAGGGAGAGGAATCGTCCTTTCTCCCTTTACTCATTTCCTTAATTCCTCCCTTCATCTCCTCCCCCTCCCCTCCTCCCTCCTTGGGGGGTTTTACAGTGTCAGATCTCCTGGTTTTCCCGCGTCTGTGTGAAGGCAGCACGATGATTTCAAGGGCATTGGCAGCTGCTTTGGTTTCCTCCCTCCATCTATCGATCCATCTCTCTGTTTATCTCTGTCTCGCTCACCCTCCTCCCTCTTCTTTCCATCTGAATGAAACCCAGCTCTCCTTTTTCAAGCACGTCCATCCTCATCCATTCACTCCCCCCCCCAGTCACTTCCGGTGCCTCTCGCCCACCCCCCGGTGAAACGTTACACTCATCTCTGAAGTTCAGCCCCTCCTTCATCTCTGTCTCTACAGCCCACCATCTGTTGAAGTCTGGCATCAAATCGATCATGTTTTTCCTCTTTTTTTAATGTTTTGGCTGCGATGCCGTCGGCCATGGTTGCTGTCCTCCGCTGACCTCACCCAAGCTTCCCCCTTTCCTTCTTCTCTATGCTGCTTGCATTAATAAACAGTTCCAACACAAGTTCACGGCAGCACAGTGAAAACGAATGAATGAAATGAAATGAATGAAAATGCAATAGGGGACTTCATTGAGGACCTCATCTTTCCAGAACACAGACCTTCGAGTGAAATCATTCATTTCTGTTCAAAGACAAAGTAAGGAGAAGACCAGACTTCAGTGAAGTCCAACAATCGGGACTGAAAATCTGCCCTTTTACCATGTAAACTTGGAAATATTTAGATTTTCTATCATTAAAGAAAATTCAGAGGATTCTGTCAGCTCAGAGGCATGTTTGAGGAAATCAACCTGCAGCTATAATGCCTCAAATTTCCAGCAGAGGATAATGGTGGGAAACATGGCACCACAAGCATCAAATCATGCTTGACTGAAGGTTTCTGAAGTGACACTTTATGAAAACCAAGCAAAACTCCCCCGGGTTAAAAATGAAGCCCAAAAGCCAACTGCAGTTCCTCTAATGTCCAGCAGAGGCTCCAGCAGTGAGTAAGTCCCCATAGACTCCCATGTTAAACTTTCCAGCAGAAATAAACATGTTTACAGCTGATACAGAAACTGCTTTGGCCTTTAGAGCTAATTTCCCCCTTCATAATAACTGCATGGGGACTGAATATTTTTTATAATTCATTTATTTAAACCTCACTAAGCCTTGAAGTTAGAGGCTGTGGTCACTTTAACCTGACACAGGCAGCTGTAGCTGCTAGCCATCTGTCTGGCCTCACCTTTGAACCCCTGACATGGACCTCTGGTCTGCTCTTAAACCCACTAGTTTGCATCATTGTGGAGAGAAGATGATTCATACTGCAGCAGGGTAATAAGCCTTAAAACACCTCAAAGTTTTGATTTGAAGACTAGAGTAGACCAAAGAGTCCTAGCTGTCAGCGACTTTGTTTCAAATTAATCTCAGCCAGACTGAGCATTTATGGAGCCACCTGAAGATTAATAACAAAGAACCTCTTTGAAACATCTCAGATCCTGCTGGGGTACAGAGGACACTTGGTTCATGTGGCTCGAGTGCTGCTGTCTTCAAAGCTTGGGCTTGTATGATGTTATAGAGAGAGGATACCCTTAAATGGACACATCCTTATCCTTAAATAAGACACAAGCCCCATCCACTTGCAGTTCAAACTTTAAATTTTTGAGGGGCAGCCAATCAGGAGAAAGTTGCCTTAAAGGGAGAGGAGCTCAAACAGTTTTTTCAGAAGGAGGATGAATTGAGAGGCTTCACCAAGGCCCAGTATAAAATAAAGAAGGATTATTGTGAACTGTGAGTCATGCAAAGCTGCTCTAGGAGAGTCCAAGTATAAGAACATGGAGCTGGAAATGAACAGAACCCCCCCCCCCCAGCATGAACTGGAGGTTATTGTCAGCATAAATGAAAAGAACTACATCATCTGCAAAAAACTGCACCTCAGCTTTCTCTTTAGTTATTAAACATTACAAAACTTCACCAAACAAATGAGTGTGTTCCCAGGCCCTGTTGTGGGGGGTGCTGTGTGCTTTTTGTGTAGCAGGACTTCCTGTTTAGAGCTGAAATACAGAACACCTAGCCAGAACTGTTTACACTCTGGCTCTTTAAAACATCTAAGGCCCTGCTGGGATAATCGGGATGTTAGGTTTGAGTAAACTTGTAGAGTTCATGGGACTCAAGTGTTCTGTGCTGTTCTATTGTTAAAGTTCTAGAATTCTTGTTTTTTAATCTTGGGTTTGTTTGTGTTCTTAGTTCCCTGCCTCCTCCCCTGCAGGGTACTCGTACCCTCTTTAGTGTTTAGTCCTGTCTCTACTGTTAATTGCCTTCTGTTTATTTGCTGTTTTGATTTGAAGGTTAGTTTTCTTTAATGTCTTCTGTTTGTTTCACCTCCTCCTTTGTGATGGCCCACCATGATTCGTTGTGGGGGAGTCTGCCTTTGGGTCCACTCTGATAGGCTACTCCTTATAAATGAATGGTTTGCACAGCAGATGGGTGGGGCTGCTGTGTGCAGGGCTCAGATAGTAGGGATTACCCACCTCTGTGAGACATCTGAGAGTAAAAACTGAGTGTTTGGCCCACTGGGATTACTTTCACCCCAGCTGACCTCATTATTTGTTTACCGTGTGCATCCACCATTGGACCTGTATGTGCATATGATGACATATAGTAGGTTCCCTTTAACGAGACTCCCAGAGTTCAGAGTAGAGCATTGCTGTCTTCATTCCTCATTATCGCTTAGATTTTTTTTTACCTTATTTATTTAAAGCGTTCTTCTCCAAACACCAACCAGAGGAAGTTCATGTAGAGTTACAGAGAACATGTTTGTGAAGAACGCACTCAGCCGTGTGTTCATGAAGAATCGTACATCATGAAATGTGTCACTAACAAACTCATTAGCATGCAGAGAGGAGGATGAAAGAATGAAAGTGTGGTGCTGTGAACATGTGTGTCCTCATGTGAAAGAAACTCAGAGTAGAGGTGATTTTCAGCAATTAAAATTCTATCAATAGCTTGTTGCACCAATTAAAACACAACTGAAGTAGCTCAGCTTGACAACTTATTTTCTTTTTCCATCTTGCACATCACACATCTAACTATAACCAGAACTGTGTGTGTCTGTCTGTGTGTGTCTATAAATATGGCAGAGGCAGACTTCACACAGGGGGTTCCAGGATAGCTGATTTTCCTTTTTTCATCTCAGATTGTTTCGCACACACTGATCATTACAAAGAGCCAAAGGACTCAGCAGCTCATCCTGTCTGAGCATCCGTGGCTGCTTCATCTTTGACCCCCTGCAGGTCAGACACACGTCCAACAGGTCAACTTTGCCTGCAGTTTCACACCATGAAAGAGTTAAATATTTCTGCTGTAGGGCTGTGCTTTTAAAGGTTTGCTTTTAGGGACAGATCCTGGGTTTAGTTGGTATACGCACTGCTCAACATAATGTAAAAGTGCCCTGTTGGGGTGTTGTTGGTGGTGTTGTTGTTCTCTTGTTTGGCTTTTCCTTATTTCCTGTCACGTGTCCTGTTGGGATGCTGGGTGCTAATACCAAACTTGACCAAAGTTTCAGGCACAGGTTATCCCAGCAAGCCGAAACACTCTGTTTCACACAGTTTTTTTCTACTCTTTATCTGTATTATGTAATGGATATGTCATAGATATCCTTAAATGGCCATATCAGATGTAGACGCCCCACCCCTTTGCAAGTCAGACCTTCAGTTTATGAGGGGTGCCAAATCAGGGGATAGGGGACTTAAAAGACGAGGGGCTCAAACAGTTTGTTTCAGAAGGACAATAAACTGAGAGGCTGAGGATGGGGATGAGGTCAAGAAGGAGTATTTTGAGGTGTGAGTCATACAAAGCTGCTGTAGTTGAGTCCAAGAATTCAAATATGGAGCTGGAAAAAGCAGTATGGGTCCCCTTAAACACTCCCAGCATGCACTGCAAATGAACAGAACTACATCATCTGCAAAAAGCTGCACCTTGACTTTCTGTCCCTGAGCTTAGTTATGAAGCGTTACAGAACTGCACCAAACAAATGTGTTCCCAGGCCCTGCTGGGGGTATTTTGTGTAGCAATACTTCCTGTCTGGAGCTGAAATGCAGAACACCCAGTCAGTGCTCGCACCGGCCTGCTGCTGCCTCTTCCTGTGTCTCCACAAACCAAAGTTCAGTCTTTGAAAAATGTGCACGAATCTGCAGGAACTTCACATTTGCCTGAACCTGATGTTCCTTCTTTTGTCGGATGAGTTGAAGTGATCCTTTAAGCCTGATGCAGACTGTAAACATGTCACTGCTGGACTGCAAAGTTTCTATATTCTCTCATAAATCCGTTTGTTAATGTATGACAGCTACATGCTTTCACTTATAATGTAACATGCATATTTATGTGTGTGTGTGTGTGTCCAGGTGTCACTGTATTGATCTCCTGCCCTCCTACTCCTCCTAACTCTGTGACTGGATAATAGAGACATAAATTATTCAGCAGTGACACAGTCTATCACATGAAATACCATTCACTCTGAGTGTGTGTGTGTGTGTGTGTGTGTGTGTGTGTGTGTGTGTGTGTGTGTGTGTACATACACAAATATAACGTGTAATTGTGTTTGCGTCTTTTCTCTCTGACATTTCCTCCAAATGTATTGAAGATCAATTATTCATGAGCTGCTGGGCAACAGAGAGATAGAGATGAAGAGAGGGTGTGTGTGCCCATGTGGGTTTGTGTGGATTTAGTGTCATGTGACTCACAGGTGACCCTGGCCTGGTTCACATGCAGGCTTCCCTTCACCTGTTTGGACACTAAACTAAAAGGACCCCCGCTCTGAGCGTCACCCCCTCAGGGTGAAAAAGGCTGCTTCCTGAGACCTAGCTTAAGCTCGCTGCTGTCGGCCTCGCGAGGGGCTGCCCAGGCCCAAAGTGAGGTCACAGCTGCTGTTTGGTCGCCACCTTTCAGCCAGTCAGAGGCTCTCAGGTCACACGGAGGGAGGTGCTGCAGCGGCTTGACCAGATGAAACGTCCTGGAAACGCTTGATTTCTACTTCTTCTGCACCTCCATCAGCACTGAGTGGAGACTCAGAAGGCCGCAGTGAGTCCAGCACACCTCTCGCAGGATGGGGTGAGTGGGTGTAAGTTGGACAGGCTGATTGTTGTTGTGGGGCATAGCTATGCAGACTGAGAGGAGCTGCTGAGCTTCAGTTACACTGACAGAGTGAAATGTCTAGGTGCTGGTGGTGATGAAGATGGAGGCTTGCGTGGAGCTCTGAGGGAGCATGGTGAGGTGGAGATGGGGGTGAGGCACACCTGAGAGTCTGAAAGGCAGAATAATAGAAGAGCAGTGAGACTTAAAGCACACAGAACGGAGGCTGATTGGCTCACAGAGGGAAGATGATTGGACTAGAATGATGATGTCAGCATGGAGTCCAACAGCGTGGGAAAGAGGAAGTGATGTAAAGAATAGCCTAGCAGCTGAACAGCAACTTCATGAATTTGTTCAGCATCATCCACCAAATCCAGAGGCAGCAGAGGAGCAGATATCACAGGAAACAGCATTATGTCCAGATATGACAAACATTTAAATGTGGGGGTGGGCGGAGCAATGGATGGAGGCCATTTTGGAACCTTCTGATAGTAAAGATGGACAAGGATGATGTGAGAGCTGAAACATTGTAATGGACCAGTGCAGCCATGACTCTTTGCTGGGTTCTGTTTTGATGCCCAGTGGGTGATGTCATGGTTACTACAGCCATCTTCTATATACAGTCTGTGTTTAATTTAGCTGATTAATGATACAGAAACCGATCTGCTCTCTGATGCTGCCGTCCTCACTCAGAGGAATGAAGAGATCAAGATCTTTAACATCTTTAAAAACTTTGGCCTGTTTGATTATATTCAGTGTGTGGGAGGAGTCCCTGCGAACCAGAACCTCCACCTTTACAGCAGGAAGCTGCTGAAAGGTGGGAAAAATCCTGGGAATAATCTCACAGCTATTAGCCGAGCCGAATGGTGTTAAAGCATAATCAGATAAACTCTCTGCTACCTGAAACCTGACCCTGTGTGTGTGTGTGTGTGTCTCTCTCTCTTTCAGGACTGGTAGGCGGAGTCAGTGTTACCGCATCATCTACCGTCACATGGAGCGAACTCTGACCCAGCAGGAGGTTCGACTCGTCCACCAGCAAATTGAACTCACCGCTGAGAGCGAGCTGGGCGTGCAGGGCCGTTACTGAGACACACACACACACACACACACACACACACGTAAATGTAGATTCACACACACATCGCCTCAGAGCTGTTAAGCAGCTTCGTCACATCCACAGCTGTGAGATTTCGCCGTAGGGGAAACGCGTTGACTTCAATACAGACGTCACCGCCTTTGATGATGCTGCTGCTGACACACACACACACACACACACACCAGCCATCCTCGGCCTTTGTTGGCTCCTCTCAAGGCTGAAATATTCACTTGCGTCACTTTTAATTTTCCAAAACCTTGGTGAGTGCGTGCAGGCGGCGGTCGCACACCGGAGGCAGTTTGTGATGCTTAAAAAGCCGAAGCTGGACCTCAGCAGCTGCTCAGGCTACAAAGACACATCAGAACATGTTTATTATCCCTGCCTAATCGATCCATCAGAGTGACTGCTGAACCGAGCCCAGTGCTGTGTGAATGTGTTTGGAGGCTCGTTCCATCATTAATAAGAGCACGGTGGGACGGACCCAGAAACACCTCCGAGCACGAAGACCTGACCGCAGAGACGCTGTCTTTGATCTGAACCGCCGCCCTCTGCAGCACATAAAAATGAGTCACTTTCACTGATTTCCCTCCATCATTATTGTGAGGATGACACTCTGCCTCCAGGTTCAGCTTTCACCTTCTTATTTTTAAATTTGCTGGAACATAATGTGCTGATACGAAAATAAATCAGGAGAGTGACACCGAGGAAACTTTTTCCCTGTTTCAGAAACTCCAGGGTGGTTTCCCTGTGGAAGTCACAGCAGCACAGCACGCTTTTCCCATGGCTGGTCACCACGGTGACCAACCATCACTATGAGGACCAACCATGGTGACAGGCCGTGGCTGGTCACCATAGTGAGAGGGGTCGGATGATCACTCATCTCTGTGATGTCACTGCAGGCGGGTCAGAGGCTTCCTGAGGTCCACGGTGCTGAGGTCACATCAAAGACTTCATTATTTTAACCCAACCCCAGCCCTGCCTCCAACCCTAACTGTGCCTCCAACCACAGGCAGTCAGAATGTGATGGTGGTGTAACTTTGCTTCTTATTACATTGTTAAAGTCTTGGCAGTCATAAGGTTAGGATCAAGGTCGTCACCTATGAGGGAGTTTACAAATGTTCTGCACATCATTTTCCAGTTGCTTCCTTCCTACACCCTGTGGAGGCAGTTTTCAGGAGTGAGATGATCCCCTGCTGGGAGCTCAGAGGAACGTTAATGGAGGGTCGAGTAGAACCTCAGAGCAGTTTCGTGGTGCTGCAGTCGGTACGAAGCCAGATCAGAATGAAATATGTCTCCAACCCGCTCACATTCATGTGATCCGGTAACAAGCACGTTCCCATGGAATTGGTGTTCCAGGTTTAGTTAGAGTGTGGAACATGAATTCCTCCTCAGTCATCAGGAAAGTCGTCACCTGCCGGCGCCTCCGGGCGCATCCAACAAACATTCTGACCAAGCTGAAGTTTCTGTAGGAGAGGAGGGACTGATTTCATTTTTATTTCTTACCTGTATGAACGAGAGCCTCACCTGAAGCTGTGTTTGTGTCCTTGGATAAAAACATTCAAACTCTTTTTGTGTTGGAGTGATTTATTGTTGAATGTGTGCGAATGAGACGAGGACAAACGCAGAGATCTACTGAGAGCTGCTTTCACGTCTGCATACGCCACGAATAAACACTGAGATTATCAGAGATATGAGAGATTATCAGAGATATGAGAGATTATCAGAGATATGAGAGATTATCAGAGATATGAGAGATTATCAGAGATATGAGAGATTATCAGCACTTGCACTAACAACAAGAAAACACAAACCTGTCAGAAACTTGCTTTAAACTAAAAATTCTGATTATTAAGAGTAAACTGAATTTATGTTTTAATAACCTCATTGTAACCATTGAATCAACTTTGAGCCACTAAAGCAGCTTCCTCACAGGCACAGCCATGAAGAGGAGGATGAGGAGCAGTGTCAGGTGGGCTCAGAGTGTCACAGTGGATGATGGAAAAATCCCAGTTAGCTGCTGGAAAGGTGAAGCCAGAGCGAGGAGGACTCACTCCAGTGGGATGATGATCCCAAACACACCTCAGAGTTCGGATGACTAAGCGTCCCTCTGAGGTCACCTGACCTCAGCCCACCTGAACATTTATGAGACATCCACCCAAGAATCACGAAGGGACTCGGCTTAATGAGGTCAGAGCAGACGGCCGGTCACTGACGTTCATCAATTTTACACCAAAAACTGATCGATGGACACGAGGCCCGAGTCTTCCTCGTCTTCCTCCTCACGTCCCACAGAAACATCACGCACACCCACCACCGTCCAAATGCCACTCTGTCATTTCCTCTGTGCCAGCGCTGAGGCATTAAATGGCTTTGCCTGTCACTCCACTTAGCAATGCAATGAATTCTGGGAGCTTTGGGAGCTGCACACACACACACAGACACACACAGTCATACTTCTGTCTCTGTGAGGACCTCGCTGCAGGCCTGTCTCCTAAATATTACAATCTCATGTTCCCAGTTATGCTGAGGAGGCAAAGTCATGCTGGATGCAGCAGTGCAGGAGTGCTGTTGGCTAAAAAGTATGAAAGTCATTACTATTAAAATGTAAAGTATCCAAAAAAGAGCATCAAGCAGGCACCGTCCAAAGAATCGGCTCCTTTTATTTTACCTGAAGTCCCAGAGAGGTGAAAACCTGCTGCAGAGACCAGCCGAGGTAGCAGTGCCTTTCTAAAGTATTCGGCCCCCTTGAACTTTTCAACCTTTTGCCACATTTCAGGCTTCAAACATAAAGATATAAAATTTGAATTTTTTGTGAAGAATCAACAACAAGTGGGACACAATCGTGAAGTGGAATGAAATTTATTGGATGTGTCAAACTTTTTTAACAAATAAAAAACTGAAAAGTGGGGCGTGCAATATTATTGGGCCCCTTTACTTTCAGTGCAGCAAACTGACTCTAGAAGTTCAGTGAGGATCTCTGAATGATCCAGTGTTGTCCCAAATGACTGATGATGATAAATAGGATCCACCTGTGTGTAATCAAGTCTCCGTATAAATGCACCTGCTCTGTGATAGTCTCAGGGTTCTGTTCCAAGTGCAGAGAGCATCATGAAGACCAAGGAACACACCAGGCAGGTCCCAGATACTGTTGTGGAGAAGTTTAAAGCCGGATTTGGATACAAAAAGATTTCCCGAGCTTTAAACATCTCAAGGAGCACTGTGCAAGCAATCATATTGAAATGGAAGGAGTATCAGACCACTGCAAATCTACCAAGACCCGGCCGTCCCTCTAAACTTTCATCTCAAACAAGGAGAAGACTGATCAGAGATGCAGCCAAGAGGCCCATGATCACTCTGGATGAACTGCAGAGATCTACAGCTGAGGTGGGAGAGTCTGTCCATAGGACAACAATCAGTCATACACTGCACAAATCTGGCCTTCATGGAAGAGTGGCAAGAAGAAAGCCATTTCTCAAAGATATCCATAAAAAGTCTTGTTTAAAGTTTGCCACAAGCCACCTGGGAGACACACCAAACATGTGGAAGAAGGTGCTCTGGTCAGATGGAACCAAAATCCAACTGTTTGGCCACAATGCAAAACGATATGTTTGGCGTAAAAGCAACACAGCTCATCACCCTGAACACACCATCCCCACTGTCAAACATGGTGGTGGCAGCATCATGGTTTGGGCCTGCTTTTCATCAGCAGGGACAGGGAAGATGGTCAAAATTGATGGGAAGATGGATGGGGCCAAATACAGGAGCATTCTGGAAGAAAACCTGTTGGAGTCTGCAAGAGACCTGAGACTGGGACGGAGATTTATCTTCCAACAAGACAATGATCCAAAACATAAAGCCAAATCTACAATGGAACGGTTCACAAATAAACGTATCCAGGTGTTGGAATGGCCAAGTCAAAGTCCAGACCTGAATCCAATGGAGAATCTGTGGAAAGAGCTGAAGACTGCTGTTCACAAACGCTCTCCATCCAACCTCACTGAGCTCCAGCTGTTTTGCAAGGAAGAATGGGCGAGAATTTCAGTCTCTCGATGTGCAAAACTGATAGAGACATACCCCAAGAGACTTGCAGCTGTAATTGCAGCAAAAGTTGGCGCTACAAAGTATTAATGCAAGGGGGCCGAATAATATTGCACGCCCCACTTTTCAGTTTTTTATTTGTTAAAAAAGTTTGACACATCCAATAAATTTCATTCCACTTCACGATTGTGTCCCACTTGTTGTTGATTCTTCACAAAAAATTCAAATTTTATATCTTTATGTTTGAAGCCTGAAATGTGGCAAAAGGTTGAAAAGTTCAAGGGGGCCGAATACTTTAGCAAGGCACTGTAGCAGCTGTGCAGGCTAACCTAACAGGAGGTATGCTTCATGCTCAGTGTGACACACCGGCTCGTGGCACAGCTGTGATTGGTCACTGCCAGCACATCAATACGGCTTTAAACTACAATCCCAGTGATTCCTGTGTGAACCGGGAAGGTCGTAGTGAACCCGGAGTTCCTGGATGTTATCCTTGGAGCAGCGGGGTTAACTGGAGTTTGAAGCCTGGTCCGTGTCTCCAGCAGAAAGCAGTTACCCATCTGGAGAGCTTGATGTTTCTCCTGGAAGACTTTAACTCATCACTTCATCACTGTGGTGACCGAGAAGTTTGGTGCAGATGGAGGTTTGCCTTTGAACATGGTAGGAAAACAAGATGTTTTTGGAGCCTGAACCCAAAGAGGGACCTGACAGAGAGGACCGCACACAGTCAGCAGTCTGAGAGGTGGATGCTCCTGATCTGAGATGGATGCTCCTGATCTGAGGTGGATGCTCCTGATCTGAGATGGATGGTGTTCTGTTAGAATGACTTTGTATCATCTCAGGTTTCCTGGTATCATTGTGATGTCCCAAGCATAAACCTGGTCCTAAAGCTGAGTCTGCACCCTCAGACAATCCTGTGGAGGTCTGCCCCAGAGAGAGGGCCTCATCTGAGCCTCTGATTGGTCCTCACAAAGACACACACACACACACACTGATTTGAATGGGGCTCATTAGAAAACACACTCCTACACCCTCGTTCACACACAGCATACCAACCAGGCAGCACTCTGTCAGTGTGCGGAGACGATACGCTGGCTTAGGCTGCTGCGATCATACACTGCCACACTCACTCACACACACACACACACACACACACACAGAAACAAATGCCACTGTGCCAATCATGCTGTGGAGGGCTGTCTGCTCAGCTCGTCACTCCGGTGGAGTTAAAGCTGAGCGGTGACAGTTTGAGGCCAGCCTACAGTTTGGACACAGGAAAACACAGAGTGGAATTTTTCAGTTTCAGCAGCATCAGTGACTCAGAGGAGGAAACATGAATTACACTCCTGCTTTCAGATTGTTATCCCAGTCAAACCTGCTGTTTGTTGAACATCCTGATTGGTCAACTAATTACTCTAATTAGTCTGATCCAATTATCTCGTCAGCTTTGTGAAGTCATCGTTACGATTTGGGACATTTCGAGGTGATTTAATGAGACTCGGTTCAGCTGCAGACAGCCAGTTCTTCAGGGAGATTTTAGGGATGATGATTTAATGAACCGTAAGCTTCAAGGACCCATTCAGGAATTATTGATTTAAGGAAGTTTTTCCAGATAATTCACTCAGTTTTAACAGAAACTGGGGCTGCTTGTGATTCAGGGAGACTGAAGAATACTTCAGTAAGTTTATCAGGTGCAATAAGAGAAGCTACAAATGTTTACAGATGATTCAAGGAGGTTTAAGGACATTTCAGGGAGTTTTAAACATGATTCAAGCAGTTCCAGGACATTTATTTCAAATGAGGTTCAAAAGAATAACGAATAATTTCAGGGGGTTTCAGTGATGGTGCAAGCTGTTCAGTGTTTGTGGAAGTTTATGAGGCACCGAGATGATGGTTAGCATGTAGTTCACACACAGAAGTCTGAGGGAGGAGGAGGAGGCCGAGCAGAGGAGTAACGAGCTGAACGTCGACAGCTTTCCGCGGTCTTCCTGTAAACACGATTTAATGCTGCAGCTCCAGCTGCTGGCTGCTGAGGGGGAACGGGCAGCTCTTTGGGAGTTTCGGGAACCTGGATGTGCTGTCAGCGAGTGATGCTCCGCAGAGTGGCTGATGTGTGTGTGTATGTGTGTAGGTGTGTGTGTGTGTGTGTGTGTGTGTGTGTGTGTGTGTGTGGTCAGATCCATTACAGTCTCCTGCTGAAATGGGATTTGCAGTCATCACAATGAAAAGACTTTTTGGAGCGTTAATGAGGAAACTCGACATTCCCGGTGACCTCCTGCTTTTCCTCGGAGCGTGCTCACTCACTCCTGCATCCTCCACGCAGGGCCGAACGGTGGGTCGTTTCAAAGACACCTGCGTGCTTTAACCTCACACAGTCGCAGTCACACACACCTGTCGTCTCCCTCAGGTGGAGGCGCTGCGAGGTTTGCCCTCCCGCTCGGAGCTGATTGGTTCTTGTAGAGCGTCGCTCTGGATTCAGTCCGAGTCCATCTCTGATTCCCTGGAGTGGTTTCAGGGAGATTCAAGGTTGTTTAAGGACAGAAGGTTTTAGAGAGAATTTGGGATGTTTCAGGACTTTTCAGGGAAGCTTCAGGAAGAAACTGATTACAGAGAGTTTCATAGATGATTCAGGTGATTCCAGGATTCTTTTACTTTATTTATTTTAGGAGTTTCATTGATGGTTGTGGCTGTAAGTCAAGGAATGTCAGAGTGGATTCAAAAAGATTTCAGGATGATTTAGGAGCTGTTGACACAGACAGCACAAAGTTTCCCACAGATTTTTTTTGTTTTGTTTTATAATTCTGTTAGATTGGATTTTATAGATCAGAGATCAGAAGACATCAGGCTTCAAAGAGATAACATATATGAGAAAAGTCTATCAGTAACTAAAAAGAACCCTTCCTATCCCAACCACATCGTTATCATTGAGAGAAATCTGTCACAAGTCATATATACTCAGCCGTTCAAAACAAGCAAGCAAGCCAAAAAAAATAGAAAATTAAATCAAATAAAAAAGGAGAGAGAGAACTGTTATATGGGCCGTCTCATATTAAGGTGTTCGAAGTGATGGTCAGTCGATTATGATCCTGCCTTGAAAATATGACAAAAAGGGCTTCCGGGTCTTATTGAAGGTTGATGTCTTACCCATACGGGAAAGCCTGCTCTTTTCCAGTTTAATGACGTAAAACACTTCCCTCACCCAAGCTGTATGGGTAGGTGGTTTTGGGAGATTTCCAGTTCAATAAAATTAGCTTCCTGGCCAACACAGTTACAAAGCATGACAGGTTTCTTTTCATAGAGGGAAGACTGGGTGGGGACGGCCAAACACCGAAGAGGGCAACCAAAGCCTTCAGGGCAATGTCCCAGCCAAACACCCTGGACAGATTTTGAAAAATTTCTGTCCAAATAGAGTTCAAGGTGGGGCAACTCCAGAATATATGCATTTAATTTCACATAAGGGGGACACGGTATCAAACATTTTCACCAAGCGTGCTTTGGTATAACGGGCTCTGTGTAAGAGCTGAGAACCCTCCTCAGATTCTCCTCCCACACCCTCCCCGAGATCGTCTCCCCCAGGTCTTCTCCCACAATATTTTAGTGTGTTGGAGGGGGTTAGGGCAAAGTCCATAAATCCATGTATAAATAGAGGAGATTGCCCCCCTTAGTGAAGAGCGAGGCTTCAAAAATATTTTTATAGTCTGTGGGATTAGGGATTGCCATAAATCCCGAGAATGTGTTATATACAAAATGATGTACTTGCAGATATCTGAAAAATTGTCTGTTGGGGACCTTATTAGTATCAATTAATTGTTGAAAGGAGGTGAAGGAGGAGTGAACATACAGGTGTCTAAAAGTTCTTATACTGAGCCCAGCCCAAACAGAAAATACTGCCCTGCAAAGAGGGAGAGAAACTATGATACACCTGAGGATCCTCGTAGGTCGAAATGGCATCGAAATTGTAACCAAATTTTAAGACAAGAAGCCACAATTATGTTCTTAGTGTATCTGGAAATAAGAGATTGCAGAGGAGAGTATAATAGAGCTTTTAATGATGTTGGATAGGCCAAATTTGCCTCCATAATGAGCCACGATGGGGGAGGGATCATATCCTTATATTGGGTCCAATAATTCAAGTTTCTCATATTTGTTGACCAATGATAGTATAGAAGATTGGGTAAGCAGGGTCGTGGGGGGGCTGGAGCCTATCCCAACTGACATAGGGCGAGAGGCAGGGTGTACCTGTACAGGTCGCCAACCTGTCGCAGGGCCAACACAGAGACAACCTTTCACCCTAACATTGATGCTCTTATTCACACCTATGCCCATGCCATAGGATTCTGTAACAGCTGGTGGTGCAATCAGGAGGGTTTCTGTTCCAGATGAATTTTAAAATTAGACTATTTACTCTATGGAAAAAAGAAAAAGGGAGAAACAGTGGGATACACTGGAATAAATATAGTAGACGGGGAAAGTGTTCATTTTAACTGTTGATCTTGGCAGCCACAGAGAGATTTAGGAGGGACCATCGCTCAAAGTCAGATTTAATCTTAATAAACAAGAGGAGGACATTTTTCTTGTATAGATTATTAAAAGTATAAGTAGTAGTAAAGCCTGCACTCGAGATCTTGAAGGGGAAATTTGTGAAGGAGTACTCTTCTGCCTCCTTATTAACTGGAAATATTTCGCTTTTGTTAAGATTTAGTTTAAAGCCAGAAAATTTAGCAAAGGCATCCAAGACAGAGAGGGCAGCTGGAAAAGAAATTAGAGACCAGCTGCAGGAGATCGTCCACATATAGGGAGATCTTCAGCTCCACTCCATTTCTAGTTATACCATGTATATTTGGGTGAGATTGCAAGGCAATGGATGAAGGCTCCATTGCGATGGCAAATAATAATGGAGTCAGTGGGCAACCTTGCCTAGTGGAGCGAAATAAAGGGAAATAGTTTGAGTTGATGCCATTTGATCTCACACTAGCATATAGGGATGCATATAATAATCTTACCCATGAAACAAAGCTTCTCTGAAAACGACACTTCTTCAAGGCAAAAAACAAATAATCCCACTCCACTCTGTGAAAAGCCTTTCAGTGTCCAAACATATTAATGCTTCCGGAGTCTGTGCCAGGGAGGGGTTATGAACAACGTTAAATACTTGTTTAAGATTGAAACAGAAGTGTCTGTTGTGAATGAATCCTGTTTGATCAGAGGATATCATAGAGGGTAGGACAGCTTCTAAGCGCTCAGCCAGCAGTTTAGATACTATCTTAAAGTGTACATTCAGCAGGCTGATAGAGCGGTAGGAGCTACGCTGTAATGGATTTTTACCTTTTTTCAGAATTAATGAGATATGTGCCTGGTTGAGGGAAGAAGGGAGCCTACCTGTTTTAAAAGAGGAGCCAGCTGTTTCCAGAATATTTTATGAAATTTGGCAGGATAGCCACCTTTACTGCTATTTAATGCCTTAACCACTTCTATTTCAGACATTGTGATTGGGTACTCCGCAACATTTCGATTGAGGCTAGGAATATCAATTTTCTCAAAAAAGGATAGTAGATCTACAGGCTGCACACAGTGCTCAGAGGAATACTGTGACTTATAGAATTCCATAAAGGAATTGTTGATCTCCAGTGGGTCAGAAGTTAGCCCCAATTTGGATTGGATGCTGGGAATCACTTGAGATGTGGATATTTGACGTAGTCTATGGGCAAGTAATTTACTATTTTTATCGCCATGTTCATAAAAGTTGGATCTTGAATGCTGAAGGAGCTTGGTAGTATACTGAGACATGATGAGATCATATTCTGCTTGTAGCGCCAGTCGCTCCTTGAGGGTATCCTGTGATTTGGAAGTTGCATATGTTGAGTCTAACAGTGCAATACGCTGAGAACGTTTATTAATCTTTTCTTGGCTGGTTTTATTTCAGTGAGTTTTATAAGAAATTTTTACCCTCTTATAAATACTCTTAAGGTCTCCCATAGCACAGATGTCACCGTCACCTCTGGGGTCTGGTTAGTCTGAATAAAGAAGTCAATTTGCTTTGAGATAAGGTTAACAAAATCAGTATCAAGCAATAGATGTGTATCTAGTTGCCATGGGGGCCTGGGGTGGATGAATTTGTGAAAGTAACCTTCATTGAGATGGAAGCATGGTCCGAAACAACCACTGGGTCTGGTGGGTCAACAACATTGACTTCTTCCATAAATGCAGCGATAGCTTTAGCCAATTTCGATTGTGTGGCAGAGGAGGATCGATCCAAGCGAGGGTTCAGCCAGCAATTAAAGTCTCCTCCTATGATCCAACAGTATTCAGAGAGATCAGGTAGCATGGAAAATATATGTTTAAAAAGGATTCATCATCCTTTTATACGTTAAGTAATGCCAACTTGACGTCATATAAGCTTCCCAAAATCATTATCAACCCGCCAGTCAAACCAGTGATAGTTTTAATATGAACAAATGGAATATCTCTGTGTGCAATAATGCCACACCTCTCAATTTACTGGAAAAAAGAGGAAAGGTATATCTTCCCAATCCAGCTCTTTTTTAATTCCATGTCATCTGTGTTCTTAAGGTGAGTTTCTTGTAGATAAATTATATGTGTAATAATGCAAAACCTTACTACCATTAATCGAGTTCTTAAGGTCTTTACAGTTCAGACTAGTAAGTTTAATATTGCCACCCATAGGGGGTGAAGATGCTTTAGATTGAGCCATCACATAGCAACCATTTCGGTATGGAACCAGCAGATACCAGAGAATAAAATATGTAAACAACCAAATAAATAATTAAGATGACAGTAAGGTGTATGATAAAGTAGATAACCACAGCTGTAAACAAAGATCGAGTAGATATGGAGGGTAGGTGCCACAACCCTTCCTATCAAGAACATAACAAGAACAGATCCCCCCATCTCACTCCAGCCTAGCAGAAGCATCCATAGTGATGAGCACCACCTCCCTATGCTTTATAGTGCAACTATCCCTTGTAGTAGAAAGGCACTGCTCAAGAGCCTAGAGGGGAGGACCGAAAAGGTGCCAGTGTAAAATATACAAACTATGAAGTAGAGAAAATGCCCAACTGTGAGGGCAGTGAACAATTAAAAAAAGAGAGAGAACAAACAAGGAAATTAGTCAAAGAGGAGCATATGTCAATGACATAGTACAATTTTAAATGCATACAAAAGCATACTCATTAGGAGAACGATTCATAGGCCTAGAAAGAAAATAAACCTGAGAGCTCTTCCCGGGCGTCAGATAATCATGTCAGAGCAGAAAAGTCCACACTGTAAACAAATGGATCAGCCACTCATCTCTCAGATGATGGAGAATGCTGGGAAAAATTAAATAAATAAAAACAAAAAAAAATGGTGAATTGTAGAATCACAAACCAATTACAGGATCACTCAGAAGCCCCCTTTTAATAATTTTTGTCACCTGAATGGATAGTGGGCTCGAGCTTCTGATTAACAAACTCCAAAGTCTGGTCCGGGCCTTGAAACTTGTGGGTCCGACCATTCGGCATGGCGATGTGCAGGATGGGGGGGTACCGGAGGCCATGGGTCACTTGATGATATGTGCGAAGTTCTTTCTTCACTGGGATAAAGGCCACTCTCTGTTTTGCCACAGAGGGTGAAAAGTTTGGAAAGATAGGGATTCTTTGGCCATTGTATGATGGGAGGAAGCCTGGCTGGCCTGTCGTAAGTTGGCATTTTTAACATGAAACAGCATAAGCTTAATTATCATTGGCCACGGGGGTTTGGGGTTTTACTTGTGGTATGCAGTGGGCCTTCTCAATAGTGGGCATCTCATCCAGCCTTTGCAGATTTCGTTTTGTTGGGCGACTTTATCTTCCAGTGGTTTGATAATAGTCATAATTTCCTTCCTGACAGACTCTGATATTATCAATTCAAACTTGATAAGAATCTCAGGTCGGAGGTCGTCCATCATTGCCTTGATACTGTTCAGCAACTTGTTGTTTGGGTCCAACTTTTCAGGGGAGTCAGGACTTGAGGCCCAGGCCTGGTTTAGCAGACTCTCCCTTCGGTCGTACATTCACCATTTGTTGGTACACAGCTTTGACAGTGATCAGAAACTCAAAGTAAGTTTGGCACAAGAGTTTGTAAAAGAAAAAGTAGTTAAAAATATGTTTTATCAGCACATTCCCTCAGAGCTCACGCCAAACACGTCCTATATCTCGCGCCCCCTCTGTTTCTCGTATGACTGAAAGAGATATGTGATTTTATTTTCCAGGTGATTCAAGGATCATTTTTATATTTGAAGAAGATTTATCCATAAGCATGAGGATTTCAGAGAGTTCAAACCGTTACAGGAAACAGTTGATGATTCGAGGATGTTTCAGCAGGTTTCTGCTATTTTGAGTCCTTAGATGATTCAGCGGGAATGCTGAAAAATTCAAAGATGCGTTGATTGATTCCATGATATGAAGTTTCAGGGAATTTGGGCAGATCTGAAGCTTCAAAGAGCTCAGGGTGATTTGTGGGCATTTCTTAGAGAACTCAGAATAAATCAACAGTGAATCCGGTAATTTAAAGGGGACATATCATGCAAAATCCTTTTTTAGCCCTTAAATACATTTTTAATTTCTTTTCCTCGGAAATGTACTCACATCAGTGAGGAACGTCCTCCTTGTTTCTCTGACGGTAAATAATGTATCGCCGTGATCAAACTACAAAAAAAAGCAATAAAAAGCTTTTATTGGCAGGTATGCAGACATCCAGACATCTCAGACCTCTTCACTGTATGCAGTTACTGAATGAATCTGAGGCGAGGAGTCGACTGCAGGTTTTAAATGAGCAGTTGTTTAACAGCTATAGTATGGAGAGTATTTATGAGCTGAAAGTGCTGCAGGTAACAAGCTGGGCTGAGATTCTGGCTCATAAAAATCTGTTTAACATACAGATACATGTGTGAAACGGTCCAACACATGATCCTGACAGATCTGCTCGCTGCTCTGCTGCTTATGTAGAAAACAGGGACACTTGGTTGGTTATATCCACTCCAGCCTCTGCCATGCTCACTCCAAATGAATTTCTAATTCGTTGCTATGTTTCTAGCCGCTGACTTCACCGTGCATGTTAGGATTTGTTCTGTTTGCTTTGCTTCATGTGGATTTTTCTGCCCGAGCGTCTGGTCCGCTGCTTCTCTGAATAAACTAACAGAGGTCTGATTGTGCAGCTGAAAGTGTTATGAATGAATTATTCCAGCAGGGACGAGTCACACGCTGTTCTTAGTTACTGAAACAGCTGACTCGATCATTTCCATCCCAATGAAGGCACAACACACACAGGATGTGAGCAAAAGCAGCACAACTGGAACTTTGTTTAACAACATCCAGGACTTCACTGTGTGATGCCTCATCGACAACCTAAAGGCTTGAGACCACATTAGACCACCTGTGGCCTGAGAGGAGAAATTAGATTTACAACACGGCTTAAAATGTTTTAATTTACATCCTTTAAGTCCCGAAAAGGAAGATCAGTCTCAACTGGATGCATGGACTCTTTTTTCAGCTCCAAGCCTCCACCGCGACACCTTTAAAGTGCTGTGTGCCTTTTTTATTAATAGAATTAACTCGTAAAAACATGCCTGTAAGCTGTATTTCCTCTAACATCCAGTAGAGGCACCAGTAGTGCCCATAGACTCCCATGTTAAACCTTTCCATGTTTACAGCCTGATACGCAAACTGCTTTTTTCTCTGTAGATAATTTCCCCTTAAAAACAGCTGTACGGGGGAGGATGTTTTTATGACTCAACTGTTTAAATAAAGTTTGCATTATTAAAGGTTTGATTGACAGGTGGGTGTAGCTGCTTGCTGTCTACTAAGCTTTCCCTCAGCTAACTGGAGTCCCTGAACCTTTGGAGAGTTTTCTTCACACACTAAGCTTAATTATGGAGTTCCATGAGTTGTTTTTTTTAATTTAACAAGATAAAATGTTTGAGAACCAGTTCTCATTTACAAACATGACCTGTGCTGTGCTAGGACCAATTTTATTTACATTATACATGCTTCCCTTAGGCAGTGAAAGCATTGCATCAATTTTCATTGTTATGCAGATGATACTCAGCTTTATCTATCCATGAAGCCAGATGACACACATCAATTAGTTAAACTGCAGGAATGTCTTAAAGACATAAAGGCCTGGATGACCTCTAATTTCCTGCTTCTAAATTCAGATCAAACTGAAGTTCTTGTACTCGGCCCCACAAATCTTAGAAAGCACCAGTGTCAAACCAGATACTTACTCTGGATGGCATTACTTTGGCCTCCAGTAACACTGTGAGAAATCTTGGAGTCATTTTTGACCAGGATATGTCCTTCAATGCACATATTAAACAAATATGTAGGACTGCTTTTTTACATTTGTGCAATATTTATAAAATTAGAAACATCCTTTCTCAGACTGATGCTGAAAAGTTAATCCATGCATTTATTACTTCTAGGCTGGACTATTGTAATTCATTATTATCAGGCTGTCCTAAAAACTCCCTGAAAAGCCTTCAGCTGATCCAAAATGCTGCAGCTAGAGTACTGACAGGGACTAGAACGAGAGAGCAGATTTCTCCCATATTGGCTTCTCTTCATTGGCTCCCTGTTAAATCTAGAGTAGAATTTAAAATCCTTCTCCTAACATACAAGGTCTTGAATAATCAGGCCCCATCTTATCTCAAAGACCTCATAGTACCGTATCACCCCAATAGAGCACTTCGTTCTCAGACTGCTGGCTTACTTATGGTTCCTAGGATACTTCAGAGTAGAATGGGAGGCAGAGCCTTCAGCTTTCAGGCCCCTCTTCTGTGGAACCAGCTCCCAGCTTGGATTCAGGAGACAGACACCCTCTCTATTTTTAAGATTAGGCTTAAAACTTTCCTTTATGATCAAGCTTATAGTTAGGGCTGGATCAGATGACCCTGAACCACCCCTTAGTCATGCTGCTATAGGCCTAGGCTGTTGAGGGAGTTCCCATAATGCACTGTTTCTTCTCATTCACCTTATTTACTTGTTTATACTTCACTGCTGTTTTTTTTTCTCCAGCTCCTCAGCAGAGACGGTCACACTTTTCTTCTCTCCCCGCCCTTCCTTTTATCCTGCTTTCCTGCTTAGTTCCTCTCTTCACAAAGCTCCCAAACTAGAAATTATAATTATGGATCTGGTCAGCTGGTCTCTCAGCACCACTATTTTGATCAAATTTTTACCATGGGGAGATTGGGGAAAGGAGAACCCTATTCCCTCTCATCCAATTGACATTCCCGGCTGGCTACGTTATGGATTCCTGTGTGGGTGGAAGATGATGTGCCTGGCTGTACTGTCGATGGAGGACAGACACATTGGGCTTACTGACACTAGGATTTCTCCGAATTGGACCTGGAGGCTCCTGGCTTGTCGCTACAATTCAGGAAGTCTGGGCAGCTGTTGGGCCGTGGTAAGGCTGCTTATGACGGGTTATGCAGAAAGGTACAGACTCAAACTCAGGCTCAGTATACCTGGAGCTGATTGGAGGGATTAGATCTTGGAGAGGTACCTGTTTCTGCACGGCGAACGATTGAACAAGAGGATTCGAATGATTGGATTTTGTTCACCACTGAGAGGTCTCAGAAAGACTAAAGGCTGTCAACAGATTAATCAGTACAGCCTGTTCCAGAACAAGTCATAGAATCAGGAATTTGTCTCCCTGGTGTCCTTGGACTGCTGCTTATCTCAGTCTTCTCCTGGATGTTCTGGAAACAGATGCTCTACACCCCCCCTTCCTGTCTTCTTCTGATCTGTGTTGGACTGATCTCCCTGACCTAGCTGCTGATCAACATTTTTCCACCTCTGATCAGACCTGTTAGCTGAGGAGGGGAGTTTGAGTCAGCCCCACAGTAGACCGACCCCCCCCCGCCCGCCTCCGCTGGCTCCCTTCCACCCCTGCCCCTCCCCACCCTAATGCTCCCATTTAATGCTCTATGTGCTTCTTATTGCAGAGGTTTTTGTAACCTTATACTGTGTATGTGTATGTGTGTATGTATACAAAGTATGAGATGATTTTTTTCCTCACTCATCCTTTTATGTTGTTGCTATTGTTTCCATCTTTTTAATGGCAGCGCCTCCAGAAGGGGGCAGCATGGCCTCAGTTCACCTATCTCCCCATGTTTGTTTGTTTGTCTTCTTGGATGGGTGCTCTGTTAACTGTAATTTCCCCATTGTGGGATCAATAAAGTATCATCATCACTCTGTATTTAATCATTAGTTATTATTAATCTCTGGCTCTCTCCCATCAGACGTGGTCATTTTCTTTGGTTTTCTGTATTACTGTAGGGTCTTTATTGCCTTGAGGCAACTGTTATTTTGATTTGGCGCTATATAAATAAAACTGAATTAAACTGAACTGGACCTCTGGACTGTGTTTGTGCTGTTGTGCATTTCATTGGTCCAAGAAGCCTGTGGATGCATCTTGATAACAAAGATAGCTCCTTGTCCAAATATGTTCATCTTTGGCTCCAACAGCTAATGTTGTAGTACTCGAGAACGGTCTTGGTCTTGAGACCGCTTTTTGATGGTCTCTGTCTTGTCATTGACTCGGACATTGTGGACTCGGGATTTTATTTTAAGACCAGTCAAGACCACAGTTGTGGAAATATCACTAAATTGCCAGAATATTGTCCAGTTTATTTTTTAACATCCTTGCTTTTATTGGATGCAAAATGTACTGATTCAAATCCAACAAAGAGTGCGCTCTTCTGCCTTCTCCCAGGAGCGCACTCCACAAAACTCCGCCCTGGCTAGGTCGCTGCTATTTTTGCTGCTTGTGCCTGTATCATTTCACCGCAATTTGTAATCTACCGCAGAGCACGGGCAGTTTCATTCACAATGTGTACGTTTGATCTCACTACGGTCCTGTGTGCGCTACAGAAAAAGAAATGACAACCGGCATGAATGGGAGAAGTAAGAGGGAAAATGAAGATCAAATGAAAAATTCAGGCTTCCAATTCAACAAAAAAAATCCCAGCATAAAAGGTAAATAATACAAATGATACAGAAACTGAAAATTTAATGCAAATTTAAGGGTTGCAAATAATAACAAATTTGTTGCTTCGATGTTTCCTTTTAACTCTACAGCTCAGGTGTCTCCGTGTAATTTCATCCACATTAGCTCTCTCTCGCTGCGATGGATTTCCATCATTTGGAAAAAACGACCCTTTCACATGAGTGGATCATCGCTGACTGTCATGGAGTGGTGTGCGGTGGCCTTTGTTTTTGTTGTTTTGTCTTTGCAGGGGGTTGGCCGGTTGTTTTCTCCTCCTCTCTGTTGGGCGGGGCTGGAAGCTGTCGTGTGGAGGCTCTGCACACCTGTGGCGAGTTGCTCATCAGGACTGTATTTAAGGGTTTGCTTTGACCTCCTGTCCTTGCCAGAGTGTCTGCAAACATCAGGGAAGCCTGCCCGCCCGCCTGCAAGAGACATCTCATCTTTCCAGCCACCTGCCCCTCTCTCTGGATTTTGTTTTACAGCTCCCCATGTAAGCCTCCACTTCCGCTACCTCCCTACATACTTCTGTGTTATGCTAACTCCAGTTTATAACCCATCTCTTCCTCTCCCTCCGTTTAGACCAGTCCCCCTGTGTTTACATTCCTGCCCGCAGCGAGCTAGAAGGTGGAACAGGACCCTGAGAAGAAAACCTTAGAGAGCCACTCCCTGTTCTTTGTGGTCTGTTCAGTTGTGTTAATAAATTGCATTGTTCAACATAGCCCTGCCTCTGTCTGTGTCTGCACCTGGGTTCGCCTTCGCTGTGCCCCTGGCGCTGACAGTACACTCTGGCCCACCATGGACCCAGCAGACCCAATAAAGACAGCCTTAGCCAAGCAGGGAGCTAGACTTGGTGAGCTGGAACAGGCTATAAGGTTCTTGTGCGAACAGCAACAAGAGGCCAAGCAGATGCAGAAGGAGTACCTCAGCCTTTGTCAGACAATCAATGAGAAGCTTTCCTCTGTCGCCCCCGCGAGCACTGCTGGTCCTGCTGTAGTCACGGTAGGGTCGCCCATGGATGCCAACCCGGTCGAACTCCCCCCCGAGACGACAGGGTTCTTGAGATTAGCGTCTCCCCTTCCCGAACCTTTTTCTGGTGATGTTAGCACAGTTAAGGGTTTCTTGTTTCAATGCGAGCTCGCTTTAGCGCGGTCTCCCAGCACGTTCCCCAGCGATGCAGTTAAACTCTCGTTTTTTATTAGCCTTCTAAGAGGCAAGGCACTGGCCTGGGCCGAGGCTTTCTTTGTACACAACGACATTAACACATATTGCTATGGGGACTTCCTTCGGGAATTCATGAAGACATTCGTTCATCCTAGTTCTGACGGGAATGCTGCTCGGAGATTGCTTAGGCTCAAGCAGGGAACCAGAAGCGTAGCTGAGTTTGTCATTGAATTTCGTACTATCGCAGCTGAGACAGGTTGGCCAGACAATACCTTGCAAGATGTGTTTTTTCAAGCTTTAAACGAAAGAATGAAGGATCAGTTAGTTTCCCGGGATGAACCCTCCTCTTTTGAAGCTTTGGTCGCCTTAGCCCTCAAGGTAGATAACCGTCTTCGTGAGCGAGCCTTGCATAAGGACTCCGTTTCCCAGCCACCCTTTGGGGCTCTGGGGTCAAAGCCCACCTCCCCACCGTTTCCGCTTCCCGGGGCTCTGGCCTCGGGCCCAGGGCGTTTGGCTGAGCCGGGACCTGAGCCCATGCAGATTGGCAGAGCTGGATTAACGCCAGAAGAGCGGCGACGGCGTTTTGCGGCTCGGGCGTGTTTGTATTGTGGACAAGGCGGACATTTTGTGGCAAACTGTCCCCTGCGGCCAAAAGGAGGAGCCCACCGGTGAATTCGGGGATCCTGGTGGGTGGAGCTCGACAAGATTCCCCTTCTCGTTTGTCATTACCAGTAACTCTTTTCATAAATCAAGACACTTTCACTTTTCAAGCTTTGGTAGATTCCGGAGCTGAGCAGAGCTTGTTGGATCGGGATTTAGCAGAACAGATCGGTGTGCACATAGAACAGCTCTCCAGCCCCATTTCTGTTTTTGCATTAAATGGCAACTTACTGGCCACGATCACCCATCGTACCGTTCCCATTGAGATAGTATTGTCCGGTAATCATCATGAACGTTTGTGTTTTTTCATTTTTTCGGCCCCCAGTACTCCTATTGTATTAGGACATTCATGGTTAAGCACACACAATCCGCACATCAATTGGTCAGAGGGGAGAGTGGAGACTTGGAGTATATTCTGCTTAGCCAACTGTTTGAGATCAGCGGTGCCACTAGGGGGTGCCAATGATCCTGTTTCCAAGGATCATTTCCCAGATTTATCTAGCATTCCTCTGGAGTATCATGACTTGCACCTAGACTTTAGCAAAGAACAGGCTCTGTCACTTCCCCCTCATCGACCTTATGACTGCGCCATTGACCTGCTCCCTGGAGCACCGCTTCCCACCAGTCGGTTATACAACCTCTCTGGACCTAGAGAGAAAGACCATGGAGAGATACATCAAGGACTCCCTGGCGGCAGGTATCATCAGACCATCTTCTTCTCCGGTGGGGGCGGGGTTCTTTTTTGTGTCAAAGAAAGATGGCACACTCAGACCCTGTATTGACTTTAGAGGTCTTAATCAAATCACGATAAAGAACAAATACCCCTTGCCTTTGATCAGTTCCATTTTTGAGCCCTTGCAGGAGGCCTCCTTCTTCACTAAGCTCGATTTACGCATAATGCTTACCATCTGGTGCGTATCCAAGAAGGTGATGAATGGAAAACCGCTTTTAAAACCCCTTTGGGCCATTTTGAGTATTTAGTGATGCCATTTGGGTTGACTAATGCCCCGGCCGTTTTTCAGGCACTTGTCAATGATGTACTCAGAGACTTTTTGAATGTGTTTGTTTTTGTTTACCTGGATGACATATTGATTTTCTCCAAATCTCTCAGCTGAGCATCAGATTCACGTACGGAGTGTGCTCCAGAGACTCTTGGAGAATCGATTATTTGTGAAAGCTGAGAAATGTGTGTTTCACGTGTCTTCCATCTCCTTTCTGGGCTACATCTTTGAAGGCGGGCAGGTGAAAACGGATCCAGCTAAAATCAAGGCAGTTGTGGACTGGGAAACGCCTACCTCCAGGAGGAGGAGTTGCAACAGTTTCTGGATTCGCCAATTTCTATCGCAGGTTCATCCGCAACTACAGCCAGGTAGCTGCACCCCTTACACGTCTCACCTCTGTTAAGACTGAGTTTCACTGGACTCAGGAGGCGGAGGCTGCCTTTAAGCGCCTCAAAGTGCTATTCACCACAGCCCCCATTCTAGCACACCCTGTCCCTGACCGCCAATTCATTGTAGAGGTAGACGCATCCGACTCAGGGGTAGGAGACAGTGTTATCCCAAAGGATGGGCCCAGGGGAGAAGCTACGGCCGTGTGCCTTCTTTTCTAGGCTGCTTAACGCCCGCTGAACAAAATTACGACATTGGGGACAGAGAACTACTAGGAATCAAACTAGCCCTAGAAGAGTGGCGTCATTGGTTGGAGGGGGCCCAACATCCGTTCATCATTTGGACTGATCACAAGAACTTAACTTACCTGCAGCAAGCCAGAAGGCTCAATGCTCGTCAGGCTCGGTGGTCCTTGTTCTTTGGTCGCTTTGATTTCCACATCCTCACTGCCCCGGGTCCAAGAATATTAAAGCCGATGCTCTGTCCCGTCAGTCCCCGCAGGGAAGGTTCCAGTTGAGCCGGGGTGCATCTTCCGAGTTTCCGTGTGGTGGGGGCTCTTCTGGGAGGTGGAAGAGTCCATTCAACGAGGGCTTGCTGTCGAGCCAGATCCTGGGATAGGCCCTCCTGACCGGCAGTTTGTTCCTACACCCGCTCGGTCAGCTGTCATTCACTGGCATGTCCTAAGTTCTCCTGTCACCCAGGGTTGAGTAGGACCCAGACTTTTCTCAAGCGGTATTTCTGGTGGCCCTCTCTGGACAAAGATGTGAGAGAATATGTAGGAGCCTGTAGCATTTGTGCCCGAAATAAGACTGTTAATCAACCACCCTCTGGTTTGCTTCAACCTCTGCGGTTCCTCACAGACCTTGGTCCCACATTGCCGTGGATTTTGTAACTGGTTTGCCACCGTCTAGTGGTAACACAGTTATCCTATCCATAGTTGACAGGTTCTCCAAAGCAGCCCATTTCTTGCACTCCCTAAGTTGCCCAAAGCACTTGAGACTGCTAATCTGCTAATTGAACAGGTTTTCCGTCTTCATGGTATTCCCACGGAAATAGTGTCCAATAGGGCTCCCAGTTTGTTTCTCAAGTGTGGAAGACTTTTTGTACTGCACTAGGAGCCAAGGTTAGTCTAAGTTCTGGTTTTCACCCACAAACGAATGGCAGATCGAAAGACTTAATCAGGAACTGGAGGCTGCCCTCCGTTTGGGTTGCCTCCAGATCCTCCTCCTGCAGTACCTGTTTACCGTGGGTTGAGTACCGCACAACTGTCCACACCTCCTCTGCCACTAACCTATCTCCTTTTGAGGCCTCCATAGGTCATCAACCCCCCCTGTTTCCGGAGCTGGAGAGGGACTGGCCGTCCCTTCGGTCCAGCATCACCTCCAGCGGAGTCGGCGCGTGTGGGAGAGCACCAGACGGGCACTCCTCCGCTCTCAGGATCGGACTTGCCTGTATGCAGACCGGCGGAGGGTCCCAGCTCCACGATACGTACAGGGACAATTTAATCATTAGTTATTATTAATCTCTGGCTCTCTCCCATCAGACGTGGTCATTTTCTTTGGTTTTCTGTATTACTGTCAGGGTCTTTATTGCCTTGAGGCAACTGTTATTTTGATTTGGCGCTATATAAATAAAACTGAATTAAACTGAACTGGACCTCTGGACTGTGTTTGTGCTGTTGTGCATTTCATTGGTCCAAGAAGCCTGTGGATGCATCTTGATAACAAAGATAGCTCCTTGTCCAAATATGTTCATGTTTGGCTCCAACAGCTAATGTTGTAGTACTCGAGAACGGTCTTGGTCTTGAGACTGCTTTTTGATGGTCTCTGTCTTGTCATTGACTCGGACATTGTGGACTCGGGATTTTATTTTAAGACCAGTCAAGACCACAGTTGTGGAAATATCACTAAATTGCCAGAATATTGTCCAGTTTATTTTTTAACATCCTTGCTTTTATTGGATGCAAAATGTACTGATTCAAATCCAACAAAGAGTGCGCTCTTCTGCCTTCTCCCAGGAGCGCACTCCACAAAACTCCGCCCTGGCTAGGTCGCTGCTATTTTTGCTGCTTGTGCCTGTATCATTTCACCGCAATTTGTAATCTACCGCAGAGCACGGGCAGTTTCATTCACAATGTGCACGTTTGATCTCACTACGGTCGTGTGTGCGCTACAGAAAAAGAAATGACAACCGGCATGAATGGGAGAAGTAAGAGGGAAAATGAAGATCAAATGAAAAATTCAGGCTTCCAATTCAACAAAAAAAATCCCAGCATAAAAGGTAAATAATACAAATGATACAGAAACTGAAAATTTAATAGCAAATTTAAGGGTTGCAAATAATAACAAATTTGTTGCTTCGATGTTTCCTTTTAACTCTACAGCTCAGGTGTCTCCGTGTAATTTCATCCACATTAGCTCTCTCTCGCTGCGATGGATTTCCATCATTTGGAAAAAACGACCCTTTCACATGAGTGGATCATCGCTGACAAGTTCTCCCACGCCCCCACTGCTCTGTGCTGTGAGTGTGCATGTTTGTGCGTGCACGTGTGTTGTGCAGAGAATGTCAGCTGTTATTTTTTCTTTACTTCAGCTGTAGCCACAAAGAAGGATCTCTATAACCAGCGATAATTAGTGATCGTTTGGTGCTGGAAGCCCCACCCACTCTACCCCTCCACCCCCCTTCTGTACCGAGGGGCTCCATCAAAATGTTTCTTATGCTTTAATCCCTGATTAACGACTAAAAACAGACCTGCAGTAGAAACATAATATGGAGGATGCTTGTGAATAAAAAGCATTACAGCATTAAGCTCATGCAGCCCCCAGTTTTTCAACAAAAACACAGCAGCAGCTGTTTTACGTGCAGTCAGTCTGCACATGGGCAGCAAGTGCAAAGAGGCGGAGCCATTACTGAGAAGGTGAGCTCAGGTGGAGCGAAAGGCCTCTTGTTCCTGTAACCACCTTAAAACCTTTACTGGGAAACAGCTGGAGGTCCTTCATCCACCCCCTGATCAGCAGCATGAAGAACAGAGAACTTTGTAGCTGCTCCATCCACCCTGTTTGTTTCACACAGACAAACATCTGCAGTACGGAAGTTAAAGTATGCTGATTAACTGTTAAGATGAAAAATTATTTCTTATCCAATTACTTGATTATTTGATGGAGTAATCGATAGAATACTCTATTACTAAAATAATTTATGGTTGCAGCTCTACTTGTATTCAGAAAGCCATAGTCAAACATTAGTTTTCAGCATCAGTGGAGCTATGAAAGGCCTCCAAGAATAAAAAACTACAGTTCCCAGCAAGATGATGTCACTTCCTGTTGTTGCATTAAAAACGTGATAGTTTATGCTTACAACATGGTGGCTGATATTTGAAGTAGGAAATGCTTTTAGCAGCTGATCGATAGAACATCTGGATTATGTTTTTGTTGTGTATGCTTTTTACAGCATTCTGAAACACATTAAATGCATGATATAGTGTAACTTCTGGATTATGATACCAAGTAAATACAGGGCCAGTATCGCCGATACTGATACAACACTTTTTATGTTTTTACTAATTATGAAGAATTTTCATGAAGTTTAAGTGTTTTGTGACTTTTTTTTTCCTTTGGATCATTAATTACTTAAAGATCAGGATAGAATTGGGCAAAGTTTATAGGTAAATAGAAAATACTTTATCAAAATAAACGTTTTGTTCTGAAACAATAGAAGAGCAACAAAACAATTTTCCCCATACATTGTGATGTCAGGATTTTTTTCTTAAATAAAGTGTACAAAATGATCACGCAACAACAAATTCAAACAGTTTTTCAAGTAGTGTTCACAAAGTATAATACAAAAATATAATAAAAAATGTCCCTTCATTCACTAATTTTCTGGATGGTATGACATCAAAACAATGCAGGGAGGGGAGGAGCAAAGTGTGCCTGCTCTGTGCTGTGACAGGAGCGGCACTTAGACACACAGACAACTCATATCTTTGATGAAAACGCAGCACTGCATACAGGAGAGAAACTGTAGCTAAAATATCGATCTCATTACACTGGTGTTGATCAATATCAATACCAACGTTGGTATCAATATTATTGATATTTGATCCGCCCACCACTAGTAACTACACATCCACAAAGACTGTGATTATTGCCTAGGCTTCAGAGGTGCTTTCCAGTTACATACGTAGGCCCCGTCACTCAATTAACAAGCAGGAGCAGCATTTAGCAGTTAGCATTAGTTTACTAATTAGCATTAGTGCCGGCCTGAAAAAAATTTCTGGCTAGAACCCTGTAGTTAGCATGGCCACCAATGACGGCAGATAAGTAAGTGTCTCTGCCACCACTACACTGAACAGCACATACACGAGGAGTGATTGACAGTGCTAAGACCCTCCTCCTGGCTCTGATTGGTTGTTTTTGACTGAGAGCGGTTCAGGGAGGAGGTGGAGGAGCTCGATTTTTTCACAGATTATCTGTCTCATACTGTCGCCATGGTGACAGTTTTAACAAATATGTAAAAACAGATTTTTATCAAAGTTACAAACTGCAGCTTTAATCTGTATCAGAGAGAAACTTGTGGATTTAGTTCTTACTGTCGATGATTGTTTGACATTTTCACACATTTAGCTGTGTGGTTTTGAAATAACACCCATTTTTACAGAGATTGCTGTTGGTTTAAAAACATAACTTTATGTATTGTTTATGAAAGGCAGAGAACAGTTAAGACTATTGTGATGAACTCTGAATAATTGTTTTACATTCTGTGATAAATGATGGAAGTCACCCAGGAGTATTAAATAAAGATGGTTACATTTATTTGAGCTGTGAGTGTTTAATATCTAGGTGACTTTATGGGAATGTGGATCTTTGAGATCAATTTGAGAAGTGATTCTGATCATTTTTTACATTTTATTGTGTCATTTAGCGTGGGGCACTGGTCTTGGTCTTGACTCGGTCTTGGACCCTAAAAGTCTTGTCTCGGTCTCGGGTTAGGTGGTCTTGACTACAACACTGCCAACAACTAATGAGAGGATCAATGTTTAAATGTGGAATCAAGTTCCTTATCATAACTTCATGATGGTAAATATGCAGTGCATCATGTACAATCTGGTAAATCAAGAGCAAGTTTTCCACCCCATGGTAGCACCTTTCAGGGTGATGCTTTGTCCTCGTTTGAGAATTTTTTTTACCTGTAATCCTCTTTGTGTCATCTCTCTGTGGGCCCTCTGTTTTCTGCTCTGGTCTTCTCCTTTTCTGCCATCTTATCTGTTCAGGTGTTAAGAAAGAGGCTTATTCGTACAACCATGACCCAAACTGTCCCTAAACCAAACCAAGCAGGTATCGAAGACAGAGGATGTGAACCCCAGATTTCTGTGTGAAAGTCAACACCAACAGAGTTTTCTTCTATTTTTGTCCCTTTTCTATTTGTGATCCAGACCACAGCCAACATTTAACAAGGTGCTAACGGCCCACTGAGCCAATTAGGAGGTGAAGGAGAGCTCCTACTAGCCATATCTCTGATTGAAGACCATTTATAGGAGTGAGAACATCCAAAGCAGCTTACTGTGGTCACGCTGGTGTCCAGACCGTACACCGAAGCGACCGGCGACATATTCTTAAAACAGTCGCTTTTATTGTTAACTTCATCCTTTGTAGTTAGTTTGGTTTGTTTGGTTCTCTGCATGTTTCTTTCTTTTCAAAATCAAATCAGAACAGATTAACACAAGCACTCGGGTCCATGACAGAAGTGTGAAAGCTTTAGCCACACAGGCTCATTTTCTCCTGCAGCCGCTGCCAAGCTGATGGCAGTAAAAGAAAGCCAACGATGCAGAAGCTTGTAAGCTGAGATAATAAGCATTTAAATGATCAAACAAGAGACATGAAGAAACATCAACGATCAGCGTGTTTGACTGTCCAGCATCCACTGATTATTCGTTAGGACAAAGAGATGCTCCTTGGTCCTGTGAGATTTTTCAGCCCCCTGTAGAAACCCCTCCGGTAGGTGGAAACATCTTCATGGATGTGATTGAAAAGTCCTCAGTGTTAATGCACAAAATTAATCAGGAAACACGGGGGAGGAAACACGGACACCACTGTGAGGAAGAAGGGAAAACTGAAGCTGTTCATCACAGCTGACACACTCAGGTCAATCAGGGATAGTGAGGTAAAGGAAATAAAACTGAGGATGAAGTACAAGAGACAGAGGACGAGACGAAATACAAAAACTGAGACGGTTCAGGAGCGTTTATGTTCGTGGACTAGAGAGAACCCCTGGAGGCACGGGGAGAACATCCAAACTCCACACTGAAGGCCATTCAACACTGAGCACGCTCCAGGACACAACCTGGATCAGAACGGCTCCTCTCCACTCGCCTCACGCTCAGTGCTTTGGCCGAAAAAATAACAGTCGAATATCCAGCGTGTCAGTCAGAATCTTTCTGTTCATCGTCCATCCTCTGTGTCCAGCTGCCAGTGTTATCAGTTACTCTAATCTGACTACTTTCTCTCTGTAACGAGTAATCTAACGCGTTAATATTTGCAGTCCAGTTATCAGATTAAAGTTACTTATCCAAGTCACTGTGCATTACTTTTGTCATTTTTCTCAGTACAAAGATATATTTTTGCTTTCTTCTTGCTTCTCAGGGAGTGACGTCTGACCAATGCGACAATTAAGTCCCGTTTTCATCATGAGGACAACAATAACGCACAACGTGACAAAGTGCTCTCTAGCTTCAGAAACACTACGTCAGGTTTGAAGGAACACCTGGAGTCACGGCGCAGTCGCACTTACAGAGCGAGTCCACCAGGTGGAGAAGCAGAGCTGGGCTAATGCAGGAGGCCCCCCAGCACCCAACAACCAAAGCTGGACTTCAGTCCAAACCAGTAAGAAGAGAGCTGAAGGAGCTGGGCAGGACAGGATGTAGCAGAGGAAATGCTGCCCTTAAACACGGCTGACTCGCCCTCGTTTATGGTTGTTGTTTTTATGCTGAGGCAGCAGGGGGCGCTGCCGGTGTTGTGCCAAAAAGTGATCGCCCGTATTTAAATGACTTGTTGACCTCTAACCTGTGACACGTGTCAAGCATCTCTCTCATGAAGGATATCAGGTCATTGTGAGTGAGAAACAGCATTTCTATCACAGGGTAGAAGCTGCACTCAGTTTTTGGAAAAGTGACTTTTATATATTCATTTTTTATGAAGGTAAAAAACATTAAAAATGTCTTTAAACAGAAATCTGTCTCAGAAGGCTGCAGAGATCACAACAAATATAACATCACAGATCTATAAAGATATCTGAAGTGATTGATTATAATGGAGGTACAATAACACAGACTCACAAAGGTTGTTGACATGTTATATATAATATTATGTTATATATAATACATATATATTATGTTATATATAATACATATATATTATGTTATATATAAGCCCTTCATAAATCATGTGACTGCACTCTGTTTACCAACATAAGCAAAGACACATAAAAGCACACAGAAACATCAGGATCACTTTATGGCAGACGGTCACCGGCAGCTGTTGAAAGTAACTAATAAAGTAACTTGTAATCTAACTTAGTTACTTCTAGAATTAAGTAATCAGTTTTTAAGGAGTAATGAGTAATCTGACTACTTTTTCAAGGTAACTATACCATCACTGCCAGCTGCGGGGACAGATGTTCATGTTTGACAGTCAGGGCTTCCATCCATCTTTGAGGCCTCAGCAGTTAAACTGATCATAGTCTAAAATGTGAGCTGTGACTGTGTAATCATCTGTAACTGATGGGCTGAATTTGTTACCTGTTAGATAAACTGACCTTTGAACCCTAAAGCTGACTGACCTGTGTTACCTCCCCTAAAGGAAAGTGAAAGGGTTCATGTTTAGCATGCTGCTCCTGGGCTCTGGATTCCATTCTTCCCTCTTATTGGCTCCTAATGTTCCGGCCTTTAATGTCATTGGCTGATGTCTGAGTCTGGTTCTTGTTTTCAGAAACAGTATCATCAGTGTGTGAACATCAGGTAACCTACAAAAGGTGGACATGTTTCAGGTGGGTCAATAATAAATATCCAGACTAAACTACAGAGGACCCAAAGGGGAACTGTGAGGTACACCAGCGTGCCACTGCAGCGTGTTCACATCCTTCCTTGTTAGATGCCTTTTGCAGCCCTGCAGGAGATATCCAACCTGCCCAGGTGTACCCTACGTCTCACCCTGTATCAGCTGGGACAGGCTTATGCACTCAATTTTTACTTTAACTTGTTCAGGTTTAGGCCCTGGAAACTACTTATTTAGATAAAGATATAAAAATTCTGACCAAAAATATCACAAAACACCAAAGTCCAGGCACCAACGGAAGGTTTGCAGAAGTAATAAAGACATTTTTTCTTAGAGGGCTAACGGCATAAACATATACCAATGTACACTGCTCAAAAAACTAAAGGGAACACTCAAATAACACATCCTAGATCTGAATGAATGAAATATTCTCATTGAATACTTTGTTCTGTACAAAGCTTGAACGTGCTGACAACAAAATCACACAAAGATCATCAATGGAAATCAAATTTATTAACCAATGGAGGCCTGGATTTGGAGTCACACACAAAGAATTAAAGGTTAAAAACACACTACAGGCTGATCCAACTTTGATGTAATGTCCTTAAAACAAGTCAAAATGAGGCTCAGTATTGTGTGTGGCCTCCACGTGCCTGTATGACCTCCCTACAACACCTGGGCATGCTCCTGATGAGGTGGCGGATGGTCTCCTGAGGGATCTCCTCCCAGACCTGGACTAAAGCATCCGCCAACTCCTGGACAGTCTGTGGTGCAACGTGACGTTGGTGGATGGAGCGAGACATGATGTCCCAGATGTGCTCAATTGGATTCAGGTCTGGGGAACGGGCGGGCCAGTCCATAGCTTCAATGCCTTCATCTTGCAGGAACTACTGACACACTCCAGCCACATGAGGTCTAGCATTGTCCTGCTGAAGGAGGAACCCAGGGCCAACTGCACCAGCATATGGTCTCACAAGGGGTCTGAGGATCTCATCTCAGTACCTAATGGCAGTCATGCTACCTCTGGTGAGCACATGGAGGGCTGTGTGACCCTCCAAAGAAGTGCCACCCCACACCATTACTGACCCACTGCCAAACCGGTCATGCTGAAGGATGTTGCAGGCAGCAGATCGCTCTCCACGGCGTCTCCAGACTCTGTCACGTCTGTCACATGTGCTCAGTGTGAACCTGCTTTCATCTGTGAAGAGCACAGGGCACCAGTGGTGAATTTGCCAATCCTGGTGTTCTCTGGCAAATGCCAAGCGTCCTGCACGGTGTTGGGCTGTGAGCACAACCCCCATCTGTGGACGTCGGGCCCTCATACCATCCTCATGGAGTCGGTTTCTAACCGTTTGTGCAGACACATGCACATTTGTGGCCTGCTGGAGGTCATTTTGCAGGGCTCTGGCAGTGCTCCTCCTGTTCCTCCTTGCACAAAGGTGGAGGTAGCGGTCCTGCTGCTGGGTTGTTGCCCTCCTACGGCCTCCTCCACGTCTCCTGGTGTACTGGCCTGTCTCCTGGTAGCGCCTCCAGCCTCTGGACACTACGCTGACAGACACAGCAAACCTTCTTGCCACAGCTCGCATTGATGTGCCATCCTGGATGAGCTGCACTACCTGAGCCACTTGTGTGGGTTGTAGAGTCCGTCTCATGCTACCACGAGTGTGAAAGCACCACCAACATTCAAAAGTGACCAAAACATCATCCAGAAAGCATAGGTACTGAGAAGTGGTCTGTGGTCCCCACCTGCAGAACCACTCCTTTATTGAGTGTGTCTTGCTAATTGCCAATAATTTCCACCTGTTGTCTATTCCATTTGCACAACAGCATGTGAAATTGATTGTTAATCAGTGTTGCTTCCTAAGTGGACGGTTTGATTTCACAGAAGTTTGATTTACTTGGAGTTATATTGTGTTGTTTAAGTGTTCCCTTTATTTTTTGGAGCAGTGTATATCAGCGGGTGCCTTCTTCAGGGTGCAGAGATTCAGAGCAGTTATTCAGTCACCACATGTGTGCATGCATCCTTTTCTTTAGCCTGCAGGGGCAGTGGTCAGTCTCCGGCTTGGTGCTGGGATGTGGATTTTCCTTTGACTAATTAAAGCAGCACGGTTAGTTTAACATTCAGCCCTTCCCAGCATTCACCCTGCTCACTGATAGATGAGGAGTTGGTCATTACCCAGCTTGAAGGCACAGACGCCACAGGGCACCTTATACATAAATTAACCCACTAACAGATTTAGACAAAACTGTATTAAGTGACTCTCAGCAGAGGAGAGCACCGTGGCTGTTAGGACAGTTACTTCAGATGTTATGTATGACAATGATCCACTTGTGGACTTGAACCTGCTCTCGATCTGAGCGTTTCAAAGGCATTCTGTGTCATATCTTTACAAATTCACACCAGACTGAAGTAAGAAAACTTGGTTATGATGCTTTAAAAAAAATACCACAAATTGAACCTTCTCCAGACATCCGTCTGAATCCTGGAGCTCAATGCCGGCTCAGCATAGAGGGAAATCCCAGCTTTGGCGAAGGTTTGCAGTCTCAAAACACCATAAACCATGATGATGTTCTTTAAGTCGACCTCAGCCTCTGCTGCTGCTTATTCTTCATCACAGACACTTTGAGCTCATGTTCTTATTGTCTCACATGGAGGCAACGGGGGGACAGAGGGTGGTGGCTGTGACAGATGGGTGTAGTCACTGGCCCTCCAACTCTCACACACACACACAGAAGCAGACGCTGGAGACAGTGAGTGGGTGTGTGGATGCATGCATTTAGTGGATTTGCAAAGATCAAGTCAAAACCTTATAACACACAGCGCCACACACAGACACACACACACAGACACACAGACACACACACACACACAGACACACACAGACACAGACACACAGAAACAGTTGGGGCATCAGGTTCACTTCATATTCATCGTGACTGAAACTGTGGACGATTCATCCACTTCAAACAGCACGAGATAGAGGAGAGGAGAGGAGGAGAGGAGGAGAGGAGGGGAGAGGAGAGGAGGAGGAGAGGAGAGGAGGGGAGGAGAGGAGAGGAGGAGAAGGAGAGGAGAGGAGAGCAGAGGAGAGGAGGAGAGGAGAGCAGAGGAGGAGAGGAGAGGAGAGGAGGGGGGAGGAGAGGAGAGGAGAGCAGAGGAGGAGAGGAGAGGAGAGCAGAGGAGAGCAGAGGAGGAGAGGAGAGGAGAGCAGAGGAGGAGAGGAGAGCAGAGGAGGAGGAGAGGAGAGGAGAGGAGGGAGAGGAGAGGAGAGGAGAGGAGAGGAGAGGAGGAGAGCAGAGCAGAGGAGGAGAGGAGAGGAGAGGAGAGCAGAGGAGGAGAGGAGGGGAGAGCAGAGGAGGAGAGGAGGAGAGGAGAGGAGAGCAGAGGAGGAGAGGAGAGCAGAGGAGGAGGGGAGGAGAGGAGGAGAGGAGAGGAGAGGAGAGGAGGGGAGAGGAGAGGAGAGGAGGGGAGAGGAGAGGAGGAGAGGAGGAGAGGAGAGGAGAGAGAGGAGGAGAGGAGAGCGAGAGGAGGAGGGGAGGAGAGGAGGAGAGGAGAGGAGAGGAGAGGAGAGGAGGAGAGGAGGAGAAGAGAGGAGAGGAGAGCAGAGGAGGAGAGGAGAGGAGGGGAGGAGAGGAGAGGAGGAGAAGAGAGGAGAGGAGAGCAGAGGAGAGGAGGAGAGGAGAGCAGAGGAGGAGAGGGAGAGGAGAGGAGGGGAGGAGAGGAGAGGAGAGCAGAGGAGGAGAGGAGAGGTAGAGCAGAGGAGAGCAGAGGAGGAGAGGAGAGGAGAGCAGAGGAGGAGAGGAGAGCAGAGGAGGAGGAGAGGAGAGGAGAGGAGGAGAGGAGAGGAGAGGAGAGGAGAGGAGAGGAGGAGAGCAGAGCAGAGGAGGAGAGGAGAGGAGAGGAGAGCAGAGGAGGAGAGGAGGGGAGAGCAGAGGAGGAGAGGAGGAGAGGAGAGGAGAGCAGAGGAGGGAGAGGAGAGCAGAGGAGGAGGGGAGGAGAGGAGGAGAGGAGAGGAGAGGAGAGGAGGGAGAGGAGAGGAGAGGAGGGGAGAGGAGAGGAGGAGAGCAGAGCAGAGGAGGAGAGGAGAGGAGAGCAGAGGAGAGAGAGGAGGGGAGAGCAGAGGAGGAGAGGAGGGAGAGGAGAGGAGAGCAGAGGAGGAGAGAGGAGAGGAGAGGAGGAGAGAGGAGAGAAGAGGAGAGGAGAGGAGAGGAGAGGAGGGAGAGGAGAGGAGAGGAGAGGAGAGGAGAGGAGAGGAGAGGAGGAGAGCAGAGCAGAGGAGGAGAGGAGAGGAGGGGAGAGAAGAGGAAAGGAGGGGAGAGGAGGGGAGAGAAGAGGAAAGGAGGGAGAGGAGATGAGAGCAGAGGAGGAGAGGAGAGGAGGAGAGGAGAGGAGAGGAGAGGAGGGGAGAGGAGAGGGAGAGGAGAGGGGAGGAGAGGAGAGGAGGAGAGGAGAGGAGGGGAGGAGAGGAGAGGAGGGGAGATGAGAGGAGAGGAGAGGAGGGGAGAGGAGGAGAGCAGAGCAGAGGAGGAGAGGAGAGGAGGGGAGAGAAGAGGAAAGGAGGGGAGAGGAGAGGAGAGCAGAGGAGGAGAGGAGGAGAGGAGGGGAGAGGAGAGGAGGGAGAGGAGAGGAGAGGAGAGGAGGGAGAGGAGAGGAGAGGAGAGCAGAGGAGGAGAGGAGAGGAGAGGAGAGCAGAGGAGGAGAGGAGAGGAGAGCAGAGGAGGAGAGGAGAGGAGGGGAGAGGGAGAGGAGGAGAGCAGAGCAGAGAAGGAGAGGAGAGGAGAGCAGAGGAGGAGAGGAGGGGAGAGGAGAGGAGAGGGAGGGGAGAGGAGAGGAAAGGAGAGGAGAGGAGAGCAGAGGAGGAGAGGAGAGGAGAGGAAGGAGAGGAGAGGAGAGGAGAGGAGGGGAGGGAGAGGAGAGGAGGAGGCAGAGGAGAGCAGAGGAGGAGAGGAGAGCAGAGGGAGGAGAGGAGAGGGAGGAGAGGAGAGCGAAGAGAGAGGAGGAGAGGAGAGGAGGAGAGGAGAGGAGAGAGAGAGGAGAGGAGAGGAGAGGAGGAGAGGAGAGGAGAGGAGGGAGGAGAGGAGAGGAGGGAGGAGAGAGAGGAGGAGAGGAGAGCAGGGGAGGAGCAGGAGAGGAGGGATAAGGAGAGGAGAGGAGAGGAGAAGGAGGATAGGAGAGGATGGGAGAGGAGAGCAGAGGAGGAGAGGAGAGGAGGGGAGAGAGAGAGGAGGGAGAGGAGGGGAGAGAAGAGGAAAGGAGGGAGAGGAGATGAGAGCAGAGGAGGAGAGGAGAGGAGGAGAGGAGGGGAGAGGAGAGGAGGGAGAGGAAGGAGAGGAGAGGGGAGGAGAGGAGAGGAGGAGAGGAGAGGAGGGGAGAGGAGAGGAGAGGAGGGGAGATGAGAGGAGAGGAGAGGAGGGGAGAGGAGGAGAGCAGAGCAGAGGAGGAGAGGAGAGGAGGGAGAGAAGAGGCAAGGAGGGAGAGGAGAGGAGAGCAGAGGAGGAGAGGAGGAGAGGAGGGGAGAGGAGAGGAGGGGAGAGGAGAGGAGAGGAGAGGAGGGGAGAGGAGAGGAGAGGAGAGCAGAGGAGGAGAGGAGAGGAGAGGAGAGCAGAGGAGGAGAGGAGAGGAGAGCAGAGGAGGAGAGGAGAGGAGGGGAGAGGAGAGGAGGAGAGCAGAGCAGAGAGGAGAGGAGAGGAGAGCAGAGGAGGAGAGGAGAGGAGAGGAGAGGAGAGGAGGGGAGAGGGAGGAGGAAGGAGAGGAGAGGAGAGCAGAGGAGGAGAGGAGAGGAGAGGACAGGAGAGGAGAGGAGAGGAGGAGAGGAGAGGAGAGGAGGAGAGGAGAGGAGCAGCAGAGGAGGAGAGGAGAGCAGAGGAGGAGAGGAGAGGAGGAGAGGAGAGGAGAGGAGAGCAGAGGAGGAGAGGAGAGGAGGAGAGGAGAGGAGAGGAGAGGAGAGGAGAGCAGAGGAGGAGAGGAGAGGAGAGGAGGAGAGGAGAGGAGAGGAGGGGAGGAGAGGAGAGGAGGAGAGGAGAGCAGAGGAGGAGAGGAGAGCAGAGGAGGAGAGGAGAGGAGGGATAAGGAGGAGAGGAGAGGAAGGAGGGATAAGGAGAGGATGGGAGAGGAGAGCAGAGGAGGAGAGGAGAGGAGGAGAGGAGAGGAGAGGAGGAGAGGAGAGGGAGAGGAGAGGAGAGGAGAGGAGAGCGAGAGGAGAGGAGAGGGAGAGCAGAGGAGGAGTGGAGAGGAGCAGGAGAGGAGAGGAGAGGAGGGGAGGGGGGAGAGGAGGGAGAGGAGAGGAGAGGAGAGGAGGAGAGGAGAGGAGAGGGTGGAGAGGAGAGGAAAGGAGGGATAAGGAGAGGAGAGGAGAGGAGAGGAAAGGAGGGATAAGGAGAGGATAAGGAGAGGAGAGGAGAGCAGAGGAGGAGAGGAGAGCAGAGGAGAGGAGAGGAGAGGAGGGGAGGAGTAGGAGAGGAGAGCAGAGCAGAGGAGGAGAGGGAGAGGAGAGGAGAGGAGGGGAGAGGAGAGGAGGAGTAGGAGAGGAGAGGAGGGATAAGGAGAGGAGAGGAAAGGAGGGATAAGGAGAGGAGAGCAGAGGAGGAGAGGAGAGGAGAGGAGCGAGAGGAGAGGACGGAGAGGGAGGAGAGGAGAGGAGGGGAGAGGAGGGGAGAGGAGAGGAGAGGAGAGGAGAGGAGGAGAGCAGAGGAGGAGGAGAGGAGAGGAGGGGAGAGGAGAGGAGAGGAGGGAGAGGAGAGGAGAGCAGAGGAGGAGAGGAGAGGAGACAGAGGAGGAGAGGAGAGCAGAGGAGAGGAAAGGAGGGATAAGGAGAGGATGGGAGAGGAGAGGAGAGCAGAGGAGGAGAGGAGAGGAGGAGAGGAGAGGAGGGGAGGGGAGAGGAGAGGAAAGGAGGGAGAGCAGAGGAGGAGAGGAGAGGAGATGAGGGGGAGGGAGAGGAGGGGAGAGGAGAGGAGAGGAGAGGAGGGAGAGGAGAGGAGAGGAGAGAGAGGGAGGAGGGAGAGGAGAGGAGAGGAGAGGAGGGGAGAGGAGAGGAGAGGAGAGGAGGGAAGAGGAGAGGAGAGGAGGGAGAGGAGAGGAAAGGAGGGAAGAGGAGAGGAGAGGAAGGGAGGGAAGGGAAGAGGGGAGGAAAGGGAGGGAAGAGGAGAGCTGCTGCTGACTCCTGCCCGGCCTGCAAAGGGTGGTGCATTTCAAACCCCAGAGCTCCACCTGTCAGCATCATCTCTGTCTGTGGAGGACAATAAAAGCATCAGTACTTTCCTCTCTTAGATCTTCACTCTGGGGGAGATCTGTAACCTGAGGGTGGCTCAGGTCAGGGCGTGGCCAACAAACCAGACGGTTCAGCTTCTGCAAGATGTCCAAGAGCAGGAAGCTGAGCGGCGTGCTGCAGTTTTGGTGAGGGCTGAACTGGAGAAAGCTTCGACTTCCAGCTCAGATCCCTCACACAGCGGTGCACAGACTTCCTGAAGGAAAACAGACCTCATCCCTGCACGCAGACGCAGCTGAGAGCTCGTGAGTTTGGGCAGGAAGAAGAGGGAACACTTCGGATCATCGTCAGGTTCAAACCTTGTTTTCAGCCTCCTGGATTGATTGACAGCTGAGATTCCTGCTTGTGTTTCCAGCTGGTTTTGTTATGATTGTGTTCCCTCTTCTGATCTCTGCTCTTTAGTCTGGTTTGTGTTCAGAGTCTATTGCTGTGTGTTAGTGTGCTGCATCCTGTTTCTTACTTTGTGTCTCTTGTGTCGTGTCTTCACTTTAACTTCTTGTGTGTGATTACCTCGATCAGTTCCAGCTGTGTCTCGCTACCCCACTGTGTTCACTTCCTGTCCCTTCCTCATGTGCTTCCTGTTTAAGAGTTGGGATCTTGATCTTTTCCTTTATTATCAGCTGCCTTTTGGCCAGTTTGGGATTCTGTGTGTGTGTGTGTGTGTGTGTGTGTGTGTGTGTGTGTGTGTGTGTGTGTGTGTGTGTGTGTGTGTGTGTGTGTGTGTGTGTGTGTGTGTCAGAGACAAGATGGTGCCAGTGTGTTCGGCAGGCCGTCAGTCCCTCACTGTTTTGTTTGTTTCTTTTGTTTTTATTAATAATGTATTATTAGAAAGTATTGCATCAATTTCCATTGTTATGCAGATGATACTCAGCTTTATCTATCCATGAAGCCAGATGACACACATCAATTAGTTAAACTGCAGGAATGTCTTAAAGACATAAAGGCCTGGATGACCTCTAATTTCCTGCTACTAAATTCAGATAAAACTGAAGTTCTTGTACTCGGCCCCACAAATCTTAGAAACATGGTGTCAAACCAGATACTTACTCTGGATGGCATTACTTTGGCCTCCAGTAACACTGTGAGAAATCTTGGAGTCATTTTTGACCAGGATATGTCCTTCAATGCACATATTAAACAAATATGTAGGACCGCTTTTTTACATTTGTGCAATATTTCTAAAATTAGAAACATCCTTTCTCAGACTGATGCTGAAAAGTTAATCCATGCATTTATTACTTCTAGGCTGGACTACTGTAATTCATTATTATCAGGCTGTCCTAAAAACTCCCTGAAAAGCCTTCAGCTGATCCAAAATGCTGCAGCTAGAGTACTGACAGGGACTAGAAAGAGAGAGCAGATTTCTCCCATATTGGCTTCTCTTCATTGGCTCCCTGTTAAATCTAGAATAGAATTTAAAATCCTTCTCCTAACATACAAGGTCTTGAATAATCAGGCCCCATCTTATCTCAAAGACCTCATAGTACCGTATCACCCCAATAGAGCACTTTGTTCTCAGACTGC
>JAMQGT020011889.1:0-22500 GCA_024447675.2 Pterophyllum scalare | reverse complement strand
ATGGATGGATGAATGGGTAGATGAGTCATGGATGGATGGAGTCATGGATGGATGGATGGATGGATGGATGGATGGAGTCATGGATGGATGGATGGAGTCATGGATGGATGGATGGATGGAGTCGATGGATGGATGTATGGATGGAGTCATGGATGGATGGATGGAGTCATGGATGGATGGATGGATGGAGTCATGGATGGATGGAAGGATAGATTGTATAAGTCTGGGCCTGAGTGAAGATGAAAAGCTTTGTTGTTTGGACAGCTGGTGCTATAGTTAGGCTAACATCTGCACCATCTATGTTTTAGAAGTTTTATGGTTAACCGTTCTCATAGAGAGCGTGTTGATGGTGAGAGCCTGGTTTCAGTCCTTCACGCTGCTCTCTATGTGGACGGTGACGTCACTGTGCGGGCGTCTGGCTGCAGTGAGACTCCTTAGTGCTGAACCAGGCTGGGCCATATTTGGACATGTCCATTGTTACATTTGTATAAGTAACACAAAATAGAATGGATGGATACTTTCTGAGGAAAAGGGCCCCCCTGTGCCCCCCCCCCGGGATCCACCCAGAAACCCCAGCAGAGTCCTTTCAAAATAAAATGCCCCACTCACGTCTGTGGTATTGAAAGAATTTTAGCTCCATTAAATCCCCTCCCCTGTAACAGGAAACAGCTGCTGGGAAATCTGGGAAGGGCGGCCCCACACATCACCAAGTGTGGTTAGGGAGGAGGATGAGGAGTGGTTGCCATGGTAATTGAACCGGGCTGTCATTTTTTTCTCCCCCTGCTTTTACTCTGCTGTTCTCTTCAGTGGGAGCTTTACAGTAAGGATGATCTGCATATTGCATACCTGTTCATATCTGAGGAGTGCACTGTAACAGGAACCCACACACACACACACACACACACACGCACACACACACACACACTGGCTGGACTTAGGGAGCCTATTAGAAATGTAGAAGATAAATCAGCTTCTGTGTGTGTATGTGTGTGTGTGTGTGTGTGTGTGTGTGTGTGTGTGTGTAGGGGAGGTATTTTTAGAGGACAGCACACCTTGCTCATCTCTCACACACACACACACAGAGGTTGTGATGGGAGGACTTGTGACGGCTGCAGAGAGGAAGAGGAGTCCTCTCTGCATCCATTAGACAGAGCCGTGCTGCGTTCGAGTCCTGTGGGAGAGGAGGCGTTGACGGGAAAGACTGTGTGTTTGCAGTGTGCTGCCAGCTCATCACTGGAGCCTCCTACAGTGAGAAGCAATAAAAGCAGATGCACAGATAAAACTGAGCACATGCACAAACACGCTCATTTATTGGTTTGTTCCTGGACTTTAAATAAAGGTGCAGGTGGTGAAGTTTTACTCTCTAATGGGCTCTACCATTCACAAGTTTAGTCTCTCTTGGAAACGTCCCAGACTGCATAAAGTATGGATACTGGTTGGCTTCAGAGGCTTCAAAGTGAGCAGTTAGGCCCCCGTGATACTGGTGTTTGGGGGCTGTGAGTGGCCTTGTGTGGATTAAAGGGTGGAGTGGGTGGAGTGCTAAGTTCTCAGCTAACCTAGAGCAAACTGCATGTTTTCATCACACCAACATATACCTGCTAATGCGTGCTAACAGAAAATGATGGTTTGGTGTTTACTTTGAAAGTAATTTCCTGTTTTATCTCATAATTCCTGGTTAGTTCATCTTCACTGCTCATCAGAATCACCTTTGTTTAATCTGTCATGCTTCCTGTTAGCCAGCCATTCTCTGCTTTAGCAGCCTGACTCTGAACCTCCACAGTTTCCTGCAGCTGTATGGATGTGCTGACTCGTTACCTGTGTCTGAGTTGTGCTGGATAAAGGATCTGGATCCTCTCTCAGCAAACTGGACCTCAGCTGAGAAGGCTTTTAAATTCTGTCTGCAGAGGAAGCGGGAGAGCTGAAACTCAAAGATGAAGGTCCTCTCCTTCTCCTGGCTTCCATTCATACCCTCATCCTCACTCCCTCACAGTCAGTGTTCATGCCCTCCTCACCTGTTAGCTCTGACAGGTATATGCAGCACAGGTCACTCGGTTCACTCGTGTTCTCAGAGATTTAAAATCATGGAGACGGAAGCAAAAGGCCTGTAAATACTCCGGGTTGACCTGCGGCCGGATATCTGGACAAACTGCCTCGGGCATCATGTGAGGTGCACTCTGTTGTCATGGAAACAAGGTACCCTTTGCTGAGCCGGAGTGCTCTGGGTCACAGTTTTCCTGAGAGAGCAGACAGCTTTGTTTTTGTGCATGAGGTCAGGCTGCCCTCAAACATCCAGCGCTGACTTTTCCTCTCCTCAGATTTCTGTCTGAAGGTCTCTGCGGCAGCTCGATGCTTTCTGAAGAGAGCAGCAGCCACGGGACTCATGCCGCACCTCTGTGCAGGCCAGACCCTGCCGTGACCTTTAACCTGGCAATTAGTAGCTTCTCATGTTCAGCTGGAGTTTCCTCTGCTGGCTGTGAGTGGGCACGTGGGCCACAGGCCCAAATGTCAGCTGTAAATGCTGCACGCTTGCGGCTGATAATGAGGTAAACGTTAGCAGCTAAAGTGATGGATGGCGAGTGGGAACCCGGGAAAAAATGTCACGACAGTGCGTAACACACCATCTGCATGAAACGGTGACCCGCGATTTGAGCTGCTCTCTTAAATGAAGCGCCGTTGCCAATGAGCATGACTTTTAATCTGAAATCTTTAATTATCAGTGAAAGCTGGAAGAAATGAGCAGTAATGAAGAGCTGCAGACTCGTGCCTGGATGTGCCTCCTCTGCTCTGACTCCAGTCACTGACTCATAAACACATGAAAGAATTAAGCAGCCAGCACACACAGGTCTGCAGAACCTGCAGCAGCAGAACAATTGGCATAGGTCCTGAATCCAGCCAAAGAATGTAAAAGAGTGAGTGTACAGAGTTCCCCTGGAACTCAAAGTTAATCTCACCTGTTTGTGTTGGAGGAAACGTTAGTGATAAAACATTTCCTCATTCACTAGTCTGGAGTGCCGAGGAAGCACTGAGGGCTGAGAAGGATATTTTTATCCCCAGGTCATCCTGTGGTTCCTCCCGGGAAAACTGCAACAATCAGCTGACGATTCCCGGTTTCATGTGATCCGGAGGTCTCACTGGAAGGCTGGATTCAGGACTGGATCTAAAGCATGAGGATTAATCAGCAGCTCGTGAACATTGTCTCACATTTTTGGTGTCACCGTCTTTGTTTTTGAGGCCAGAGGTCACCATCCTATGACCTACTGATTCCTGCTCAGTAACCATCTCCAAGATTTATCTTCATGTTCGGCTGCTTTCAGCACTGCTGGTATTTGTTTAGACTGTTCACAGTCCATCTTTTGGAGTTAACTTCAGTAGTTACTTCCTCCAAACCATCAACATGTTTATTAGATCCCATTCCTACTAGACTGTTCAAAGAAGTCTTTCCAATTATTGATGCCTCAATCTTAAATATAATCAATCTGTCTTTATTAGGTGGCTATGTACCACAGGCCTTCAAGGTGGCAGTAATTAAACCGCTACTTAAAAAGCCATCACTGACCCAGCTGTCTTAGCTAATTATAGGCCAATCTCCAACCTTCCTTTTCTCTCCAAAATCCTTGAAAGAGTAGTTGTAAAACAGCTAACTGATCATCTGCAGAGGAACGGTTTATTTGAAGAGTTTCAGTCAGGTTTCAGAATTCATCACAGTACAGAAACAGCATTAGTGAAGGTTACAAATGATCTTCTTACAGCCTCTGACAGTGGACTCATCTCTGTGCTTGTCCTGTTGGACCTCAGTGCAGCTTTTGATACTGTTGATCATAACATTTTATTACAGAGATTAGAGCATGCCATAGGTATTAAAGGTACTGCACTGCAGTGGTTTGAATCATATTTATCTAATAGACTCCAATTTGTTCATGTAAAATGGGAGTCTTCTTCACACACTAAGGTTAATTATGGAGTTCCACAGGGTTCTGTGCTAGGTCCAATTTTATTTACATTGTACACGCTTCCCTTAGGCAGTATTATTAGAAAGCATTGCATCAATTTCCATTGTTATGCAGACCTCATACTCAGTCTTATCTATCCATGAAGCCAGATGACACACATCAGTTAGTTAAACTGCAGGAATGTCTTAAAGACATAAAGGCCTGGATGACCTCTAATTTCCTGCTACTAAATTCAGATCAAACTGAAGTTCTGTACTCGGCCCCACAAATCTTAGAAGCACAGTGTCAAACCAGATACTTACTCTGGATGGCATCAGACTGGCTTCCCAGTAACACTGTGAGAAATCTTGGAGTCATTTTTGACCAGGATATGTCCTTCAATGCACATATTAAACAGATATGTAGGACGGCTTTTTTCACATCTGCGCAATATTTCTAAAATTAGAAACATCCTTTCTCAGACTGATGCTGAAAAGTTAATCCATGCATTTATTACTTCTAGGCTGGACTACTGTAATTCATTATTATCAGGCTGTCCTAAAAACTCCCTGAAAAGCCTTCAGATGATCCAAAATGCTGCAGCTAGAGTACTGACAGGGACTAGACAGAGAGAGCATATTTCTCCCATATTGGCTTCTCTTCATTGGCTCCCTGTTAAATCTAGAATAGAATTTAAAATCCTTCTCCTAACATACAAGGTCTTGAATAATCAGGCCCCATCTTATCTCAAAGACGTCATAGTACCATATCACCCCAATAGAGCACTTCGTTCTCAGACTGCTGGCTTACTTGTGGTTCCTAGGATACTTCAGAGTAGAATGGGAGGCAGAGCCTTCAGCTTTCAGGCCCCTCTTCTGTGGAACCAGCTCCCAGCTTGGATTCAGGAGACAGACACCCTCTCTATTTTTAAGATTAGGCTTAAAACTTTCCTTTAGGATCAAGCTTATAGTTAGGGCTGGATCAGATGACCCTGAACCACCCCTTAGTTATGCTGCTATAGGCCTAGGCTGCTGAGGGGGGTCCCATAATGCACTGTTTCTTCTTATTCACCTTTATTTACTTGTTTATACTTCACTCTGTACTTAATCATTATTATTAATCTCTGTCTCTCTTCCACAGCATGTCTTTTGTCCTGTCTCTCTCCCTTCAGCCCCAACCGGTCGCAGCAGATGACTGCCCCTCCCTGAGCCTGGTTCTGCTGGAGGTTTCTCTCCTGTTAAAAGGGAGTTTTTCCTTCCCACTGTCGCCAAGTGCTGGCTCATAGGGGGTCGTTTTGACTGTTGGGTTTTCTCTGTGTTATTGTAGGGTCTTTACCCACAATACAAAGCACCTTGATGCGACTGTTTGTTGTGATTTGGTGCTATATAAATAAAATTGAATTGGAATTGACATGAATTAAAAGGCTCCAACAGCACCAACACGGCCCAGAGGTCCAGTTCAGGGACTCCAATTAGCTGAGGTGAAGCTAGCAGACAGCTAGCAGCTACAGCCACCTGTGTCACCATCCACATGTCAGTCAGAGAGGCCACGCCCCTAATAATGCAAACTTTAAGTCTTCATATAGTTTGACCTGTCCTGTTCCTTTTTGGGGGTGTCTTGTTGCCTCTCCAGCTCACCTATTGTCACTTTCATTTGCACCAAAACAGGTGAAATGGATTTGTTATGCTTCCTTTAACTTCCTTCATTTTCGTTTGTTAACTGCTGACTTGGTTCACATGCAGACGAACTGCAGATCAGGGAGCCCCCCCCCCCCCGACTAAGGGAAGACCATCTGTATCTTTGATGAGATTCCTCCATGCATCTGCTCTGCTCCTGGGCCCTGGTGTCACCACCTCCTCAGACCTTTATCTTCTCGTTAATGTGCTGTACGGGAGTGGACGCTCTCTAACTGAATTGCAAACAAAACTGCAGCATCAGAGAAAGGTCCCTAATTGGTTTATGGCCTCAGTGATGTGTGCATGAAGGCAGAGATATTGCTGCACTCTTAGACACTCCCTAACTCAGTTTGGCACCGCTGCAGGGATGAGCGCCGTATGGACCGTCCTTAACTCAGTTAGCACTGCTGTAACCCAATAACACTTGATGAGGAGGCAGACTGCATGTACCGTCAGCACCATCCAACTGGGTTTAGTGTGTGAACTGGGAAATATGTATGTGTCAAAGTCACGTGGAACACACAGAGATGTACCTCAGCAAAGGTATGAGAGTTAAATGTGCAGAGGCATCAGGCCTGAATGTTCAGGACAAACCACAACTGTGTGTTTATTAAACAGGAAATAGATAGAAATAACTGACTGATTCATTGCTGTGGCTCTGCAGGGCTTCACACGTTCTCCTAACAAAGATCCCAGTTTGGTCCTGTGAGGACACTTAAAGTCAGATCAAACATGGGGGGGCTTCCTGCTGTCTTTAGTGTCCACAGCTGATCTGGAAATAACCTGCAGCAGCCTGCAGGTTAGGTCAACCTGCAGTTCCTCTGCAGTCCAGCAGGGGCTTCTTTACAGTAACTCAGCGTCCACATAACTGCTCCTCTCCTCCACAATAAGAGCCTCCCTAACCTGGAGTGACAGCCTCAGACTCGAAGGTGCTCATTTTCCTCCCGGCTCCTTCACCGTTGGCCGCACAGCACCCTGTGTAAGCTGGCGGTCACAGGCTAAAGTGAACTGTGGGCACCTTCTCATGGAGCTGAAGCCTCCTCGCTGTACAGGAAGGCTTCATGATGTCACCATCAACTTGGTGCACAGCACATTTTAATAATATCTCTCACACTGTGACCTGATGTCTTTATCACACCTGCTCCTCTTCCTCAGTGTCACAGCCCTGACTCCTAACAGGCGTGCAGATGCTTCCTCTTCATCGTGTTAGAGCCCTATTGACTTGTGTGCACAACCTTACAGGGGTGCAGCAGATATTCTCTGATATTACTCCCCCTCCTGTGAGAAAACTGAGCAGCAATTTGTTTCCTCCTCCTTGTCTTTCAGTCATGTGGTGCACATGTTGCTCCTCCTCTTCCTCACAGTGTTGAAGTGCTGATGAGGCTGCTGTGGGATTGAGGAGGTGCTCCACAGATGTTCTCCCGTGATTGATGGCTTCATTTATTGTCTGAGGGCTGAATGTGATACACTCATTAGCAGGACTCTGTGTGTGTGTGTGTGTGTGTGTGTGTGTGTGTGTGTGTGTGTGTGTGTGTGTGTGTGTGTGTGTGTGTGTGTGTGTACCCTCCATCAGCTGATTAATGGTGGTTTTCTCCTCTCTGGGTGAGTCGCTGTGTCTTCCTGTTTCCTCAGGAAATGATGAGTTTGAGGTTCGACAGAGTTTCCAGATTCTGATCTTTGATTCGGAGTTTCAGTCCAAACGGAGGACGATGAGTAATTATTGATGGAATCAACCTGCCTTTATTTGCATGAGTACCTGCAGCTGTTACACCAGTCTGAGGTTAAACACACAGAGTCGCACAAACAACCCCAAAAAGACACAAACAAGCAAAAGATTAATTGTTCAGATTTAGTTCAGACGTGTGTCGTTCCCTTTGTGTATTTATTCCGTCCGTGTATCCCATCAGACTCTTCCCATTACTCTTCCCTGTAGTTCCTGTGTTTTTCCATGGACTTTATTGTTTTACTGCAGTCTGCTGAATTACAGTTTCAGCTTTGGTCCCCACCTGCCTCAGTCTGCAGTTGGGGCCCTGACTCTTCACCAAACCCAACAAAATGGCTCAAATATACATCTATGTATATAGATACCTAGATACATATATACATAGATACTTATATACATAGATACTTATATACATAGATACATATATACATAGATACATAGATACATAGATACATATGTACATAGATACATAGATACATAGATACATATGTACATAGATACATAGATACATAGATACATATGTACATAGATACATAGATACATATGTACATAGATCCATAGATACATAGATACATACATATTTAGTCCTTAAGAATGAATCATTCAGGGCACGGTCTCCCAGCAGAGGTCCAGACACTCAGACCTGCTGCTCTGAGTTAGGCTGGTGTGTCTCAGTAACACACACACACACACACACATGTGCTGCAGGCACAAACTTTCTGTGCCACTGAATTAACCAACTTTCACAGTGATGCTGACACAAACAGCAGCACAGTCTGTGTGCAGGAACACAAACACAGACCAGTGTTTGTCTCAGTCTCTTCTGTTTTGAGGACCCCTGTGTAACACCTTCTTACCTGCCAGCACTTCTGTTTTTCCACTTTTCCATCTGTCCTCACTGAGGCCTCAAAGTTTGTTATGAATAATTGTAATTTGTGCAACCATAAGTTTTGTGTTTGTCTAATGTTACCCAAGTTGCATGAAATAGAACCTGCACACACAATCCGTACTCTACATAATAATTTCAACCCATCTGTCACCACAACCTGGCAACGCGACTAAAAGGCACGTTGTTGCTCCTGCACTGTGCTGCCTTTGAGTGTGTGAGATTCCTAACTTATGGGTAGAATCCTTCATCACAGAGGAAACAGCTGAAGTAGTGGCAGCTGTAGAGGGTGCAACTGTAGACGGTTGTAGAGGGTGTAGCTGTAGAGGGTGTAGCTGTGGAGGTTGTAGAGGGTGTAGCTGTAGAGGGTGTAGCTGTGGAGGTTGTAGAGGGTGTAGCTGTAGAGGGTGTAGCTGTAGAGGGTGTAGCTGTGGAGGTTGTAGAGGGTGTAGCTGTAGAGGGTGTAGCTGTAGAGGGTGTAGCTGTGGAGGTTGTCGGTCGGTGTAGCTTCCGGCTTTGTTGCTGCCACATTATTTTGGCTCCCTGCAGTTCCATCAATAGACCGTCACATGTGTGCGGGTGGAGGATGCTGGATGGGATCCAAGAGGCTGCGGCGGTACCACCCCCCCCCCACCCCCGGTGCCTCGTGTTTGTGCCCTGCATTAAAAGCCCAGGCCGAGTTGGTGCCGGGGGTGGAGCAGTAATATATTTAGTAATGACCCAGTTCTGACAGGTGCTGGTGGGGGTGAGTGGGGGTGAGCACTGGTTCCTGCTGGACGATTCCCACTGCAGATCCAGTGCTCCTGTTCCCTCCGCTGGCTGACCCCGGATGGATCATCATGATTTAAGGAGTCCTCTGCAGATCACTGCACTCCCACGAGACTGGCAGACAAATGATTGACAGCTGTGAAATCGATGCAGCAGAAGCAGAGACATCGCCGGCTTTATTCCACACACTCTTCTTCCTGTCACAGTCTGACATGTTACGTTGGAGGAGACGGCTGTCATGTGTCGGCTGTCTGCTCCGTGCTGGTTTCAGTAATCTGGAGCTGAAAGGAAGAGCCTGGCATGAGGGGAAATTCTCTTCTCTGTCTCTGGTCCCGGGCTGGGACCAGCAGAACTGAAAGCTGCTTCTGCTCATCAAATTCTGAAATAATGAAGCTTTCTAAGAATTTTGCTAGAATATTAATGTAACCCTGAGTTCGTCTTTGGCAGGATCCTCCACTTCCTCTCTGATCACAGCTTCTTTACTTTCTTTGTCTGTTTGCTCCGGTGCTCACTCAACACCGTCCCACCAGAAACAGCTGCAGGGAGGAACCAACAGGTTACATTAAGGGTAAAGATCAAATGTATTTCCAAAGCATCTTCATCCTTAAATGAGCTCCTGAGCTGAAAAACAGTTAGTGTGGAGATGAGGAGCGTAGTGAGGAGCGTCAGGAGGAGCTTCAGGAGGAGCTTCAGGAGGAGCTTCAGGATTTTCTCAAAGAGATGCTCTGCAGCACTGAGACCAGCCAGAGCAGCCAGCTCTAAGTGTGACATGACAGAGAGGCAGTAAAGCAAAGGTTTCATGATAATGACAGCAGATACTGAGAAACTAAGAGGCTGCCTTTCAAACTAACAGAGTGAGGAGGTTCTGGACCCTGAACCCTCGACGGGCTGCCAATAAGATTGAGGATGTTGACTCACATCAAGTTACTGAAGCTGAGTGTTTCTGTGACTCTACACAGGCTGTGTGCAGCCCGTCCTGTGGTAATAGTTCATCCAACCGATCATAAGAACAGTGCTGAAGAAAAGTCCGGATCAACGGGCACGCTGGTGAAAACATGGACTGATGGAGACTTCCTGAAAATCTGCAGGATGTTTGTGGTCTCCTCACCAAGGCAACAGAAACTAAAACGGTGCTCAGTCAGGTCTGGAAACACTGGGAACAAGGTTCTTTCATTTCTTGAAGATGTTTCATCTGTCGCTCCAGGAGCCCAGGTAACCTGCAGGTGCATCAAACTGCCACGACCTGGATGACTGAGCCTACACACCACCCTGCACTGCGGGAAGTTCAGCTGAAGTCCACCTCTGTTGATAAAGTTTCCTCCTTTTTGGAAAATCTTTACTGCAAAAACACAAAGGCAGCCCCACCTGGCCGGGGATCCCTGCAGCTCGCTGTGAGCAGCTCCTGTGATCCAGAAACTCTCCCCAGCCCGATGATCCACTTCTACAGCGCGTCCTCGCGACGTAAAAGCTGCCGATGACCCATTTAAACAGCAGCTCGCTCACTTCGAGCCTCCTCTGCAGCGACAAACTGCTGGACACGTTGATGTCGGCTGGCCTTTTCTGCCCGACACTCACGGCTCACAACCTCGATTCCGGTCCCTGCTGATTCCCATATAATGCTGTTCTGGAGTCGGTCCGCTGTCCGGGGGGAACGCCGGCTGATGTCGGCCCCATTTACACCACGAGCTGAAATCCCAAAGAAGACGGAGGAGGTTATTTTAGTCCTCCAGCTTCACAGTGGCCGAGCTGCAGGCCTGCTTTGGGTTTCACACATTAAATGTCTGTTTTCTCACTGGACCGGCAACCTCATCACTGCTGCTGGACTCATGAAAACACACCGTCCACATCCTGTGTTTTATTCTGGCTTCACAGGAAGCCAGACCGCACCGCAGTCCTCTGTGTTTGACCCAAACTGGAGCTCCGCCTTCCAGTCAGTCCAGTGAAGCACAGCAGGCACATGATTGGTCAGATCACCGCATTAAAAATGCTGCAACAGCAGAAACACGGTCCAGAGGTCATACTGTTTACAGGAAGGGCATCATCGCTGTGCACATAAACCAGCCAATCACAACGAGCTCAGGTGAGCCCCCTGACACAGGTGTGACCTTCTTCTCACACACACACACACACACACACACAGCCTCTGGGGGGCCTATCCCAGCTATGATGAGGTGGGGGGGTACACCCTGTGGGGTTGCCAGGTTTTTTCTTGTTGCCTTTTTTCATGTTTTATTATTTGTTTTTAGTCTTTTTGGTGTTGAGTCTCGTTTTTGTGATTTTGTCTTCTTTTTGTCATCTTTGTGTACGTGGTTTGGAGTTTGTGTCTCTTTGTGGGTATTTTAGGTTGTTTTGTCTCTGTTTGGGTCATTTTAGGAATGTTTTGTGTCTTTCTGTCATAATCTTGCTTTTTTTTGTACTTGTTTGTTTCTCTTGCTGGTCATTTTGTGTCTTTTTTGTAGTTTGTGGACCTTTTGTGTCCCTGTGGAGTCATTTTGTTGACTTTATAACACATCAGTCATTTGTAGCCTGAGCCTTTGCCTGCTCAGCGCCTTCAGTAACCGTCCACTGCTCCTCTAAAGCTCCGCCCCTTCTGACTCACATGACATTTGAGTGGAGTCTGACTTCTCCTGTGTCAAAAGCAAATGGAGCAGAGTGGGTGTGAGCTCCTGTGTTATTTCAGAGAAGATGCAGGCTGGGAAAAACGGGTCAGACTATTAGAAGATCCCGTGGGACCTCCTCCATCCTGCAGGCTTCCCTCCATACATGTTTAATGAGCAGCCGCTCTGGTTTCCTACAGGCAATTACTGCAGCTCGGGATTCGTCTGTTTTTTCCAACTTCCAGGATTTTCCTTGTCTCATTGTGCTGCTCCTCCCGGTTCAGTGTGGGTAAATATTAAGTACAGGTCAGGCTCTCTTAATATTTGTACATATATTCAAGTTAACACTTGGATATTTGGACCCTTTTCCCTAAATAAGGAGATGTGTGTGGAGTTTTGTTCCAAACATTATTTCCATGTTGCTGTGAATCATTCAGATGAAGCAGGTCTGCGGGCCTCTCGGGGTTCCCCGTCAGGAGGAGCTAAAGTGTGTTCTGTATCTGTGGGTGAGGAGCTGCCCGGCTCATCGCATCCATATTAATGCAGAAACACGATGTGCATGCGAGCCCGCGGGAGCCCTACCACGCACACTGCAGCTCGGATAAAACCTCACTAAAGTTTAAAGCTTTTAAACAGCCGTAGACCTGCTGACAGCAGAAACATGGCTGTCACAGACACGTCCAGCTCATACAGAAAGGAACAATTCCCCCAACATTACAGACAAATACAGACAATAACCAATAAAACCCCACAGAAAAATAAAACTGTAAGAGCAGTAATTATTATTGAAGGGGCAGAAACACCTCATCCTCTGACATCTCTGTCAAACCTTTACTCCACATATTGTTTGGTTTGATCCTGATGTTATCACTGTGGGATGTTGTAGTTATTAAGAAAACATAATCAAAGGTGGAAAAAATCTGCATCATCTTATAATTCGTGTTTCTATCCACAGAGCTCCTACAGTTACCAACAGGTGCACTAGAGGGGCAACAATGAGACACTCACATTTCTCCTCCTCATCTTTTCTGACTGGTTTTCACTAGTTCTGCATGTGTCAGGGTCACTGCTGGTAGCATGAGGTCATACCTGGACCCTACAGAGGCTGCACAGGTAGTCCAGCTCCTCCAGGATGGCACATCAATACGTGCCATTGGCAGAAGGTTTGCTGTGTCTCCCAGCACAGTCTCAGAGCCTGGAGGAGACTCCAGGAGACAGACAGTTACTCTAGGAGAGCTGGACAGGAGAAGGTCCTTAACCCATCAGCAGGACCGGGATCTGCTCCTTTGTGCAGGAGGAACAGGGTGATCTCTGCAGAGCTACAAAATGACCTCCAGCAGCCACTGGTGTGAATGTCTCTGAGCAAACAATCAGACTTCATGAGGGTGCCCTGAGGACCCGATGTCCTCTAGTGGGCGCTGTGCTCACTGCACGGCACCGTGGAGCCTGACTGGCATTCACCATAAAATACCAGAACAGGCAGGTCCACCACTGAAGCCCTGTGATGTTCACAGATGAGAGCAGGTTCACTCCGAGCACATGTAACAGAGCTAAAAGGGTCTGGAAAGCCGTGGAGAACGTTCTGCTGCCTGTAACATCGTTCAGCAGGAACGGTTTGGTGGTGGGTCACTGATGGTCTGGGGAGGCATATTCATGGAGGGACACACGGACCTCTAGGCAACAACACCCTGACTGCCTTCAGGTATCAGGATGAAACCCTTGGACCTGCTGTCAGACCCTACACTGGGGCAGTGGGTCCTGGGTTCCTCCTGGAATCAGCTTACAAACAGATTTCCTGTCATCAGATTATTATGAGCAATAACCACAAACCTCACATTTTGAATTACCACAATATCAATTTGTGCAATGTTCATTTTATCTTCATTATTTCCTAATGCAGACAGATCTCAGTAACATCCACCTTTTGAAATTTTTGGAGTTTCCAGCTTTATAATGACTCATGAAAATGTGTTCTGTGCAGCCTTACCGAAACATTTTGCTATTAAGTTAAAAAAAACAACAACAACTCAGAACTCATAATATCCATCTTCTCAGTTTAATATTTGCTCTTCATCTTTAACCTTTAACCAACACCTTTAATGTGTGCAGCAAGATGTTAGAGATCTTCTGCCAGTCTGTGATAGCTAGTACCATCTACTTTGCTGTTGTCTGCTGGGGGGGGGGCAGCATCAGTGCCAGAGATGCCAGCAGGATCAACAAACTGATTCACAAGGCTGGAACCGTCATAGGGCAGAGTTTGGAGATGTTTGAGTGAGTGAGGGTCAGGAGGTCACTGAACAAACTGCTCTCCATTATGGACAACCATCTCACCCACTCCACTCCACACTGCTGAGGCAGCAGAGCTCCTCCTCCCTCAGACTGATTCAACCTCGCTGCCATAAAGAACGCTTCAGGAAATCTTTCCTACTGTTCTCCATAAAACTTTATAATAACTCTTCTTTGTGTGACAGGTGAACACACCTGTCAGGACAGAAGATCCTACACACAGAACTTTGTATTATATCCTCTTGCTGCTGTCTCCGGACTCTTTTTATACATTCTCTGATTTATAGTGTATATATTACAGTGTCAGCCTTAATGTAACTCTTTGTTACCTACATTTTTATATTTTTATCTATTTCATTTTGATATGGATATGTATATTTTAATTCTCATCATTGGCACTCTCACTTGATGTTAGGTTTAGTTACTGTAGATTGTATTTTCCTGCTGCTGTTACACAATAATCTCCCTTGCGGGATCAATAAAGTATCTATCTATCTATCTATCTATCTATCTATCTATCTATCTAAGGACAAATGGATATTATTTCATCTTTTAAGGTTTTTCCCAGTTAGAAATATTTCTGATACACTTCAAGTAAAACATGAACAAAGCTGATGTGTTGGTGCACTAGTTTGTGGACATTTTAAAGCCACATTGTTGCCATTTTGGCTGCAAGATGTTGGGCTTTTGGAGCCAGAAGTGACCGTAACATAACATCCAAATAAAATCAGAGAAACACTGGAGCTCAGGCTTCTGGGACAGGCTGTTACTACAACCACATGGCAGCCATATTATTAATTTTAATTATTATATTTCATTGTATATTTTGTTGTACAATGACAAATAAAGGAACCTTGAACCTTATTGGTCAGATAATTACATTAAAAATCCTCCAACAGCCCAGACACGGTCCAGAGGTCCAGTTCAGGGACTCCAGTTAGCTGAGGTGAAGCCTAGCAGACAGCTAGCAGCTACAACTGCCTGTGTCACCATCCACCTGTCAGTCAGGCCACACCCCTAATAATGCAAACTTTAAGCCTTACATTGTCCCCCGTACAGCTGTTATGAAGGGAGAAATTATCCACAGAGACCTAAGAAGTTTCTGTATCAGGTTGTAAACATGGGAGTCTATGGGGAGTGACTCACTGCTGCCTCTGCTGGACACCAGAGGAACTGCAGCTTTTGATGCTTCCATGTTGGCTTCATCTTTCAGCCTCAGAGGTTGCCGATTGCTTTATTTAGAATGAAATACTTCATTTATTCTGGTATGATTTTTACCTTTTTCCATTCTGTGCCGATGCAGTGTCTGCACTTACTTTACATCGAAGAAGAATTTCTCTGTAGCTCTCCTTCAAAGAAACTTACCATTCAAAGTTGCTGGCAACAAAAGAGCTTGAACTGTGTGAAATTAGAGGGGTTTTTTAGGGCTGTGGTTCTTTACTAATAAATAATAATGTCTAACAAAATGGCTTCTGAAATTTGAAGAAAGTGAATTCTGACACTTGCAGGCCAGAAAACTTTCATGAATAATATCCTAGATTCCAAAATTGTATCATTTATATTTATGCATTTTAACGGTGCCTGTGTCTCCCTTTTATTTGAACCATCAGTGATAGTTTGGTGGCAGCTAAATGAGAAGTTATGAAGCAGAATTGAAAAAGTCATTACACTTTCTTATATATTACAGTAACATTAATGCTGCAGTCACATGAAGGAAAACAGTGGTTGGAGACCACTGCATGACCAAAATGATTGTGACCTTGTGCAATGAAATTACAATCATGTTGCCTTTGAAATGGTTGACTTGAAGATGGAAACCAGATCTGCGACCATTCGCTGTCAGTTGTTGTTATCAAAGAAACTGGTGCATGCAACAAAACAATAAGACAGAGTCAGTCTGCAATCAGTTTGCAACTGACATGCACTCTGTTTATGATAATACAGCAGTTAACTGCAATAAATTGGGAGAAACTGTAAACCTGTTACCATCTTGGAAATCTTGCTCTTTTTGTATGAATACAACCAGAATGCAACCAGTTGGGTCCCCTGTTCCAAAGACACACTTTGCAGTAAGGTTGCATTCATCAGCACAGACTATCTCAGGCTTATTGTAAATTGCTGGCAATCTGTCTATGTTTACAAATTAGACGGTAATTCTTTGCAAACCTTCGTCAGTCTGACTGATTGCAGTCAATCTGTGCAATCACATTGCAATCAAAAGTGGTCCCCTACAGGTAAGTGTGTTGCTCAACCTCTGTGCAACCAGCTGGTTACTGCAGCTACTTGTGATCAGTCTCCAACAGCAAATCATTGGGCAACTAATGATATTTCCTAGTCACACTGAGGTTGCCGATCCATTTTTAGTGACTGAGTCATGAAAGTCTGTTTCTGTCTGTAAAGTCTCATAAAATCTTAAAGTTTTACACCAAGTACTGCTATCAATCAGTTGCATAGAAGGTAATTTATGAGAATATTTCCTTGGTGTTTCTGTCTGATGCATGAAAACCAGATTTGTTTTCATTCTGTGATGTTTCTCAGACCTTAAAGACTTGTGATGCAACAAACGGTTCATTTAACTCCAAATCCAGGTTGGTTGGAAGAGTTTGGGCAGCATGAATTATCGAAGCCACTTCTTCAGCAGGATATGCAGTCAGTCTTCTTCCTCACCCCTCCCACCCTCTTCCTCCTCCCCCTCTTTGTCTCAGTCAATATAAAATGAGAGCTGAGACATGTGGCAGCTCAGGGACTCTCCCTCATTAATAATGGAAACGCTCCAAAGCCTGCTCTGAGAGGAAGAAGAGTCCATCATCTCAAACTCACCAAACCAGATTAAAAGCACAGCACACACTCGTTTTCAAACAGTAGGCATTTTATTTAATACTCTTCATCATGTTAGCAATCTTTTATTTATTTATTCATCTTTTTATATCTCAGTAGGCCTATAATCTGTAAAGTATCAATCTTTGTTAAAACTGTCTGGGATAGATTATCTATAATAGAGCTTTTATTTTATTTTCTTAAAATCCTTTTTCATATACATATTCTCTTCTTAGATGATTTTCTGAAGATTGTTTTTTAAATCTTTTTGCAACATCCCCATAAACAAACGAAGAGACAAACCAACAAACAAACAAACAAACAGAAGTACACATCTTTTCGTCAGAAGGCAGTGGAAACGTCTGTGCCTCGGCAAACAAACAAACACCCTCCTCACATTCATTTATTTGTGTGGTTCATGATGCTACTATACTGTTGGGACTCTGCTTTAATCTAACATACAGACCTAAAATATATCACTGCTAAGGTCGTCTAGTATGGATCACTGGTATGAAAAGGGGGGATGTGCTTAATGGCAACAGTCATATCACTCTTCAGCCACGGTTTGATTTTTTCTTTTTTTCAGCTACACTGGCCATGAAGTCACGTCTTCGTATTGCTCTCGGCTCCTCCTCAGCCGCCGTTTAGCTCACAGAGTCATTCGTTTCTAACACGTGGTTGTGCTGATATGAAAGATGGCGGACGTCTACCACCAACAGGAACTAAAGATAATTTAAATGTGTTGCTACTTTCACATCCAAACGAGTTTCCATCAGAGTCCTTGGTCTCGAGGGATTTCAGGAAATGAGCACAATCTCTGAACAACTTTTCAAGCTAACAAACAAAAATGTTTGGCTATAGCTACTTAAAACATTCATAATCAGTTCTTTGAGTAAATTCACATCAGATAGTCTACTAAAGAGCGAATCAAAAACAGCAAAAGCTAAAGTTAAATATGAGTTAAATCTCGGTTTTCCTGAATTTAGTTTAGCTGCAGATCCAAACTGTTAGTTAGCCTGATGTTTCCATTGCTAACCCCTGGCAATCCCATTTAGCTGCCCTCACAAACAGTCTGCTTTAGTCTCCAAGCTGTTAGCTATGCCAAGCTGTCTACAAACCTTTGCCTTATCTGAGCTAGCGCTGTTAATTTTACAGCTAAGTCATTGCAGGTTGATTAGGATTCGTTTTGGGCACAGCCTACTTCGCTGAGTCCTGTTAGATTTGAAGGTGTGGACAAAGTTTGGGGTTACAGCTAGCATATGTTCAGTCAGTTAAAAAGACCATGACAGGAAGTGTGGTCGATATGAACAAATAAAGTCTGCCTCTGAATATGAGCTTGGAAAAAAAAATTATATATCTGTAAAGCATAACGTACATTTCTACTGCTTTGATAAAATAAATTCAACCATTAAAGCTTAAATCACGAAATCTGCCTAAAGCCTTTACTTGACTACAAACAAGTTAGTAAACATTACTCAGAAGAAACCCAGTTTATCTGGAGACAGCTAAACTGGGTTTAACATCATCAGAAAATGGGTTTAATTCAGGAAGTTCCCTTTGGCTTTGGGAATCTAAAGAGACCACCATGCTAGCTGCCAACATAGCAAAGTAAAGTATCCGAGTGGATGATTTGAGCTAACGCACCAAAGCTCCTCTGGACTGTAAAATGTGGACATTATTTTTATAATTTTACATTACGAAAGCTTCAAGCTAGCTGGCTAATATTGTTGTTTTCTGGATAGTTTTTTGAGTGGTTCCACAATAAATGCCAGCATACACAAACAAACAGCCAAATAATAATAATATTAATCAATCTTTGATTTTTTTAAAAAGCTCAAATTAAACATCTGGTGTGTTGCATAGTAATGTACTGGCACTACGTGCTGGTGCCCAGGAGGGCTTATTACTTAAACCTTTTTCAGTGCTTTAAGCACATATAAATTACACAGTTAAAACTGAAACGTGTCTATAACTTTCATGGAGCGATACTTGGTTAAAAGCAAGCCTTTATTAATCACAATATATTGTCACCTGTTGTGAGCTATTGCTAAAATAAAATCATGTTCGTTTCACTTTTTGTTATTTGTTGTGATAGTTTCTAAAAGGCTTTTAATCTGAAACTGTTACAGGAAGTGCATAATGCAGCTATGGTTCGTTGGTTCGCCGTGGCCTAACGTGAATCTGACAACAGATTATAAAAGATTTAATGTTTTTGTGCCCATTTCCTGAAACGTTTAGGAGTCTCTGAACTGATATCATGCAAGTTAACAACAGTCTAAACTGTTCTTTAAGGACAAGCAGGCGTTATACTCAACTACATCCCTGCACCCCAGAGTCTGGGGAGGAAAACAAGGCCACGGTCACAACAGACGTGTGGCGTGGCGGCCAGCTCGATAACCCAAAGGGAAACACTTTGAATGTAAGAACAGTGTTGACTGTAAGCCGTGCTGCAGGGGTCAAAGGTCAGTACTGTCATTGCAGCTTTGTGTCCTGCCTGTAAAAGTCGACAGGGGGACATTTGACTAAGCTGTCATTGCCAGAGTTATTACGCAGTGGTGTGACCGTGGCCTGAAAACAACAAACAGCCAATACAAAGATTACATGAAGCATTCAGTCCATCAAATGTAGCCCGCTCAGCTGAGTCTACTTGGCGTAATAAAAACAAAATCTGTCCATGGTGAGAATGAGGTGTCAGGTCTGAATGGGCTCGAGGCCTTGGCTCGTCATATTGATTTTGTGGCCTCGCGTTACACATGAATATGTACCATAGGCTATATGGGAGCTCTAATATATAGCCTGATACTGTGTCAGCACCCTGCAGTCACACAGTGCTGTCTAGGCCAAGCCTACTAAACATCAATAATTCATGGTTGACTCTAATACTGTGTAATTCCACGGTTGTAAGCGGGCGAGAATCCATCACATTTTCATCATTGTCATCATTTCAGCTCGACGGCGTGTTGAATATTTCATATTATCGACCTCTGGGTCAGGTCTGCGTGTGATTGGATGAACGCTCCGGGAGGACAGCGGCCTGCAGAGGTCCCAGGAAGGCGAACCGGAGCGCCGTACAGTGATGTCGTAGTAAAATCCATTCGGGGAGTATTTTCTTGTGATGAATACGAACTCAGAAGTTTTCTGTATTTTCGGAGAGTAGCTATCACTCTTTTCCTATTTTCTTTTTTTCAGCTGGATTTTTCCTTTTTTTCTTTTTTTCTTACTTCTTTTCACTTGGTGTTTCCATGTTTTTCCTTATTTCTGTTAAAACGCCAGCCAAGTCAGTATGGTGGGCAGTGCAGTGAGGACCAAGGTGAGGCCCCTAGCGTGGGCAGATCTGGGGGCTCCGTTTCCGCCGCCACAGAGTTCAAACAAACTCCCGCGGAAATTCAGGTTGCGGGACTCCTTTTTCAGTTTATCCCAGAGGTCCGTCGCTCCCTCCTGGCAGTCCGCCAGCGCCGTCGTGGCACAGGAGTGGAAGTTATCCCAGTAACTGGCAGGAGAAAACACAGCAGGCGTTAACACCACAAGCGTTGGACTGCAGTGGGAGGCTCATTTCAAACTGAATGCATCAACTACACTGAGGCAGCAGAGCCAAGAGTGGAACCATCCCAGAGTCTGGCAGCACAGGACACACAGCGAGGAGGAAGCTTATGAAGACACAGCCGGTGAACTTCAGCTACTTTTATTTTGCAGTCAAACGAAGCTGAAGCTGGAGAGCTGCAGCCTGGGCACATTACAGCCCGCCTCCCCCATCAGCGCTCGGCAGAGAAGATTTCAATATTGAAGGCAAAATACTGGCTGCATGTCTACAATAAAAACCTTCCACATAACTGAAACTCTGTTGGCTGATTCTAATATTTTTAGATTCAACTTGAAAGCCCAGATTAATTTTTTGATCCAGTTGGTCACAGATAGTTGTTAATTTTAATGTTACCTCTTATGCCCTCGTCAGAGTTCAGAACAACCCTCCTTTATCTCACACTGGGCCTTGTTACAGCCTCTGTCTGAAAGCTGTTTTAGCTCCTCCTCCTTTCACACAACTTTCTTCTGATTGGCTGCCCCTTACAAACAGTTTTACTGCCTAAACCAGACCGAGTAGTGTATGTGAAGAATGGGAAATCGTGTCTAGAAACACAAATGAACAGATCACATGTTGTTACTATTTTACAAACTGCTGTGAGACTGTGTTGGATGACCATTTAAGGACATCCTCTCTCTGTGACATCATACAGATCCCAGAGTTGAAAAAACAGTTCTAAAGGGTTATTTGTACATTCTTTGGTCATGTTTAATATGAAACAGAACATGACAGGAAATTTAAAGCAACGTGTCCTTTAAATCCTCTGAAGCTTTTGACAGCTTTGCTGTAACTGTTTCTTTAATATATTTACTAAGAGTTTGATAAGATGCTACTTTGTTTGGCAGTTTCTGCTTAATTTATTACTTTTGAGTGTTTGCTGTTTGTTTAAAGTCTAGTAATGAACACGTTTTGTCTCAGAGGACTCTGAACACTTTATGCGCTAACATTCTGAACGAGTCGGTTCAGCAACAAACTGCTGATAAAACACAGCTTTTCCTTCTAGTTTTAGATGTGCAGCCTCCTACTAATTAAGTCAATTTTATTGAACAATAGAGACTAACGTGACCAAATTAAGAGGCACATTTACTTAAAATGTTAAAATACTTCTTTAATTTTTACATTTTCTGCTCTTTCATATGTCTGTTCTTACTCTCTGAAGAGTCTTATTAAGCTTTACAAATGTTTATAGATGATGTATTGGTCTATATTAACAATCTCAACTACATGTAACAAGTTAAACTTGACTCCAGCTGTAATAATGGTATTAATATTGATAATATTCCGTCAGTAATCACAGTACTCTAATGCAGGCATTGTTATTTCTTTACCACTTGTGGAAAGAGATGAGACAAGCAGAAAAACATTTCATTGTCATTTTTTAACCTCCGAGCTTTGATTCATTAGTTTCTAAAATGTAAATATTTCACGAAATGTTTAAACTAAATTACAAAACCTCCATAAGAACTTGTTGATAGAAAACAGATTTGTTTTTGCAGTTAATCCCAAACTTTTCCCCAATCTTTCCAAATCTGACCCATAAAAGTTCATTTTATCCTGTACATTTATCCAGCCTGTTTAAATGTTTCAGATCTTATTTACTGTAAATGACCTTTGTGACCCACCTGTGGTCCACACACTGATTTGATCCTATGAATGCAGAACTGAGTGTTGCTGCTTTCACCTCAGCATCCACAAACATGTTATAGTGAAAACATGAACCACGCCCACCTTTAAATACCCATAAAACATGACCTGTGTGTTTAGGTTACTTACAATAAATCAGAATAAAATCAGTTCACAGAATAAAATATGTGAACGTAAATGAAAAAAGTGTCAAGTGTGTGAAGAATCAACAACAAGTGGGACACAATCGTGAAGTGGAATGAAATTTATTGGATGTGTCAAACTTTTTTAACAAATAAAAAACTGAAAAGTGGGGCGTGCAATATTATTGGGCCCCTTTACTTTCAGTGCAGCAAACTGACTCCAGAAGTTCAGTGAGGATCTCTGAATGATCCAATGTTGTCCCAAATGACTGATGATGACAAATAGGATCCACCTGTGTGTAATCAAGTCTCCGTATAAATGCACCTGCTCTGTGATAGTCTCAGGGTTCTGTTCCAAGTGCAGAGAGCATCATGAAGACCAAGGAACACACCAGGCAGGTCCCAGATACTGTTGTGGAGAAGTTTAAAGCCGGATTTGGATACAAAAAGATTTCCCGAGCTTTAAACATCT
>JAMQGT020011888.1:0-40273 GCA_024447675.2 Pterophyllum scalare | reverse complement strand
TGAATTGAATTGAACCCTATCTCTAAAGCCTAAATTCTCTCCATACGAACCCGCATTGGTCACAAAAAACAGGCAGTACACAGACAGTACATAGACACTTACACTCACCATCTATTGACAAAATTTATTTCATTCAGACCCTAGCACACTTATGGACATGAAAAAATACAATTGGGGTTTGAGGGAGAGCCCAGATTTCCTTTGAAGGAAGTTTGTTTCCACCTCTTGTATCTGTGAGTTCATTCTTTTGGTCATTACCTAGAGCTTGTGGTCATATTTGAGGGTGGGCATGTAGAGTGGCGGGTCAATTGACAGCTTGGCTTTCATACCCAGCTCTTTTTTTTTAACCATAGTGAACCAGTACAGCATCTGCATCACCACAGACGCTGCACCAATCTGCCAATCTTGCCTACTCTTGAAAAAGAACAGAAAATATCCTTCATTTGGGACAGTGAAACTCCTCATTAAGCATCGTGTTTGAGGTTTTAGGGATAACTACCCAAACCTCTGTTTTGTCTGAATTTTGAAGTGGAAAATTAGAGGTCATCCAAACCTTTGTAAGACATGCCAACTGTTTAAATAACCTACATGTGTCACCAGGTTTCATAGATAAATTTACCGTCATCATTTATGCATGAAGGAAAGAATGTTTAATGTAAATATAAGGTTGCTGATAACCGTCACCCATGCTGTTTCTGTGCTATGATTAATTGAAATCCTGCCTGAAACTCTTCAGAAGAACATTCATCTGCAGACGAACAGTTAGATTCTTAGCTTTACAACTACTCTTTCAAGATTTTTTTATAAGTGGCTAAGGCAACTGCTTCAAGTAAAGGCTTTTTAAGTACTGGTTTAATTTCCTGTGATAGTTAGCATATTAAGAAAGATAAATTGATCTTGTTTAGTATTGAAGCATTAATTAATGGCAAGATTTCTTTGAACAGTCATGTAGGGATAGGTTCTAATAGATGTGTTGATGATTTGGGGGAAGTGAATGTTCTCTCAGAGCAGCATATTTGTAATACTTGCTTTAATAGGTGTCAGGCACCATGTCATTGTGCGTTTCAAATGTCTGTGAATCTATTAATCATAAATCTTTTTCAGGAACTGAGAAGTTATTTTAAACTGTTTGACCTCACCAGAAAAAAAATGGTGTAGTTGGGACTTGCACCCTGATAACTAAAAAACACAATAGATGTTTGTTGAAGTCATATGCCTTCACCGCCACCCCCAAAAACAAAATTCTGACATTTGGTAAAATAGTTTTTATTTGTTTTTTTAAAACAGTTTTAGTAGTTTGCCTCTGTACACACCACAGTGGATTTTAAATCAAATAGTATTGTAGTACAGACTTTCAGCTTTAATTAAAGGTTCAACAAAAATTTTGCAATGATTTTTTAGTGATTGCTGACATTTTTATACACAATCAAGGTATGTAGTCAAAGATGGCAACACTGGATTAGTTAAACTGCAGGAATGTAGACAATATAAAGGCCCTGATGACCTATGACCTTAACTAATTGATGTGTGTCATCTGTTAAGTCTGTTAAGTCTTCGTTTTCTATGCCATATTTCAAGACAAGATCCAGAGTAAAATGGACTCTTATATGGCGCCTTTTTTACTCTATCAGAGCACTCAAAGCTCTTACACAACACATTTACCTATTTATACAAGCACTTCCATATGTAACTAAGCTAAGTGCTTTTATTGTCTAACATTCACATGCATTCATACTCCAACGCTTGCATCAGAGAGCAACTTGGGGTTCAGTATCTTGCCCAAGGACACTTTGGCATGCAGCCTGGAATCGAACCACCAAGCTTCTGATTGGTAGGTGACCTGTTCCACCTCCTGAGCCACAACCACCCCTAAATTGAGTCAGATTAAAGTGGTGGGTGGGCTCCTTTACATTTTGAGAGAAGCCAACTGAATCTAATAATAGATTAAGTGCAGTGTTGAGGCTGTCATTTTCAGCATCTACATGGATGTTAAAATCACCCACTATAATGATTTTTATCTGAACTGAGCACTAACTCAGATAAAAAGTCTGAGAAATCAGACAGAAACTCTGAGTAAGGACCAGGTGGATGATAGATAATAACAAATAAAACAGGTTTTTGAATTTCCCAATTAGGGTGGGCAAGAATAAGAGTCAGGCTTTCTAAAGAATTAAAACTCTGTCGGTCTGTAACACTAACTATGTTACTTTTACCAGCCAGTTGCAGGGATCATGCTCAACTAGAACTGTAAGCCAGTGAAAATAAGATGGGTTTTAACAGTGTTTTAAAATGATGGAGTAGCGACTCGCATGTGAAAGGGCGGGGTGTTCCAAAAGATCGGGGGCCTCCACTGAAAAGGCTCTATTGTCTCTATTTTTAAGCCTGGATGGAGAAACGTCCAAGAGCAGCTTCTTGGTAAACCTCAGGGCTCGCATAGGGATGTAGAGCTGTAAAAGTTCAGTTTAGTAGGGTGGGGCCAGACCGCTGATGCTCTTAAAAACAAGTAATAAAATTTTAAACTGGATCCTGAAATACACTGAAAGCCAGTGTAGGGGGTCAGTACAGGTGTGGTGTGATCACACCATTTCATTCCTGTCAAAAGGTGAGCTGCTACATTTTGTACAGTCTGCAGGGGAGGACGTAACAGCTGATCAAGGTCAACAAACACTTATGTGTGTTCATGTTAAGGGTTTGAAAGTCTTTGCTGGTGTCACTGTGAACTCATCAGCAATCATCATCAGTCATATCAAATCAAGCAAATGTTCACATTATTTAATTTTTTTTAACTAATGAAAATGAAGGATAGAAACTGGTCGCTGCTCAGCTCTTAACTCTCTCTTCACTCAAAGTTTTTTTAAATAATAGATCAAACATTTACTGTATATGTTACGTGTTTATGGCTTCTCTCCACAGAGAAGCCACAGTTCTTCCATGGAAAGAAGCCTTTTCTTCTTCATCTGGGAAGAAAAGGCTTCCTTGATGAGTAGTGTAATTGACATCTGCAGTATGTGTGCCAGATACTTTGAAGAGGAAAACAATTGTGCCACTCCTTAAATTCACAAGATATTTGTATGCACCCATCATCACCTGCCTCTTAATTAATCAGTTGTTTTTATCTTTTTATTTTTATTTCCTTGTTGTTTCTGTGAAAAGAAAGCTTCCAGAGAAATCTGCACACCTCATCCTTTCTGTATTATCTGTTTACTGTCATCTGTCAGCACTCCCTTTGAAGAGTGAAACCATCTGTAGAAAAAGACTTGAAAGAATTGAAACATCTTTCTCACGAACCAGCACTCAGTATCAGTACTACACATCACATATGCATTCAGTTGAATTTGCATGTAATTTAACTATTATTTGTAATTGTTTCTGCATTACTTTTATTTTTTCAAATCTACTTAATATAAATATATATGTTTTAAATATTTGACACACTCAAGAAACTCAATGACATGGACTATAATATATAGAGGTCATAAGAAATCTCCCAGTGAGATGGCATGTAATGTTTTTTTTTTGTTTTTGCATGTTTTGGCTACTTTTGATTTTACCTTTATAGTTCACCTTAAAAACTGTTTGCCTTGCCTTGTTTGGTATCATTATTTAGCACAATCTCACTCGTGAATGTACAGCTTTTTTTTTTTTGGAATACTGTATTAACACATTGAACCTAAAATTATACAAAAGACAAAAAATCTGAGTAAGAAAAAGTTCATTTTTTAAAGCAAAAACAAGAAACATATTAAAAGAACAATTCTTATAATTTAAAATTCAATTTTTAAGATTTTAATTGATGCTAAACCATGAACACAGGTCATCAAAACCTAGCCTGAGGATGCTCTCATTCAGCTACAGGACTGTTTCGCCAGTACGAAATGGGACATCTTTGAGCACATACTGTCTGAGCGTACGGTACGTAACTTCCACTGCCGAAAACAGGAAAGCAGTGCAGAGGGTTATCAGCACCGCCCAAAAGACTATCGGCTGCCCTGTGCCCTCCCTGAAGGACCTATCCAGAACCTGCTGCCTCAGAAGAATAAGTGCAGTCACAGGAGACCCCTCACATCCTGCCCTAACTTGTTTGGACTGCTACCCTCTGGAAGCCATTTCAGGTCAATTAAATCACACAGCACCAGACTCACCAACAGTTTCTTCCCCTAAGCCATGCAGACTGTAAATAAACAATGACCCCCCCCCCAAAAAAAGCCATCTGTTTCACAGTTTTTTTGTTTTTTTGTTTCATGTGCAATGACAATAAAGGGCTATTCTATTCTGTGCCCAGTGCCAGTAAATGTTTGTCACCAGATGGAGCTGCAACCCTGACATCATTATAAAAAAAATGTCATAACTCTGTTAATCTTGGCCTGATACTTTTATTAGGGCTAATATTATTTATTTTTGAAGTTTTACAACGTAACCTGAAGCACACCTTCAGAGAAGCACGCTTCTTCTCTGCATTTCTGGCTATTTCCTCTAAGTGTGTATAAAGAAGCAAAAAAACTAGAGGAAAAAATGTGTTTGTGCCTTAAAAAAAATTGACCACAGCAAAGAGTAGGAGCCAGGAGGGAAAAAGTCCCAGCATTTTACATTTCTGTTGGCTAGCACTGCATGTAAAACACCGAGACATGACCGAAAGGTAATTAGCACACGCAATGCATCTGCACAAGCATAAACGTAGCAGCATTGGCCACTTACGTAGGTTACGTTGTAGCTCTACAAAGACCCAGTGCTTAAGTCTGAAGCAGGCGTAAGCTGAAGGAGGAGGCTGGGGGAGAGTGAGGTCTGGGCTCCACTGCTCAGGATGCTGCCCCTGAGACCCGGCCCCAGATAAGCAGAAGAAAATGGATGGATGTTTGTATTGTATTGTTTTGATTCGTGTCAGGAGTTGTAGAGCAGCAAACATCTTTCACACTTTTAAGTTGCAATTTATTAGTTTTTCTGATGGTATTTTCTCATATTCAAAGATGTATGAACATTGTTTGCCATTATGTGTTTTCATATATTTAACATTAATTGATTTTAATTTTTTTTGTCTATGTTTGGAGTGTAACATTCAGTGTTGATAATGCGCAATCCACAGTGCTGCACTGTTAAGCTGCATTTAAAGTGTGATTTATTATAGAAGAACATGAATAATGGCTTCAAATGCCTTTGTTTAGACAGTTTTTGGCATTGTTCATTAAACAGTCATAAAAATTAATTTGATGTTTTTTCAGTTTTAGACTAGTCAGTTAGTCTAACTTTTCCCCCTACTTTAGTCGACTAATAAATTAGTCACCAGGAACATCCCTAACTGAAGGTGTTATTCGCAGAAATGTGTGAAAATTCTGAGCATATGATAGTTAAGGTTAGCTAGCAAGTAAACATGCTGCTACAGTTGCAGTTTAACTGATGAATTACAGTTTAGCTAGTTTCTCTGAAAGCAGCTTTTTTGGCTGAAGTGAATGATGTGAGTTTTTTGGCATTTTAATGTTACAACTCGGACACACTCAGAGGGAACTTTTTAGGGCTGTGATCCGTTTGATCGGCAGCAGGTAGCTTTAAATTGTGCAGTTCATTTGTTCACAGTAAAAGCAAGTACTAGCTGTAGACCTGTTCCGCCTATTCTGGTAAGAATGTAGTTTTAACACATTGGCTGCCAACAAAAGGTGGACTCTAACACCCACAGGAAATGACAGCCCTACCACATCCAGAGCCTTCAGGGCGAATCTCATCCACCCCAGGGGCCCTGCCACCAGGGAGTTGTTTTACTACCTCACTGACCTTGCCCCGAATGAGTATTGGCTTCTCTTCATTGGCTCCCTGTTAAATCTAGAATAGAATTTAAAATCCTTCTCCTAACATACAAGGTCTTGAATAATCAGGCCCCATCTTATCTCAAAGACCTCATAGTACCATATCACCCCAATAGAGCACTTCGTTCTCAGACTGCTGGCTTACTTGTGGTTCCTAGGATACTTCAGAGTAGAATGGGAGGCAGAGCCTTCAGCTTTCAGGCCCCTCTTCTGTGGAACCAGCTCCCAGCTTGGATTCAGGAGACAGACACCCTCTCTATTTTTAAGATTAGGCTTAAAACTTTCCTTTATGATCAAGCTTATAGCTTACCTCATTCTCAATGTCAGCAAGACAAAAGAGATGGTGGTTGACTAAGCCCATTAACATCAGGAGAGAACATGGAAATGATGGACAGCTACAGGTACCTGGGCTTCACCTGAATGACAAACTGGACTGGAGGACCAACAGTGATGCTGTGTATAGGGAGGGGATGAGCAGACTCTACTTTCTAAGGAAGCTTAGATCCTTTAATGTGTTGAGCAAGATGTTGGAGATCTTCTACCAGTCTGTGATAGCAAGTACCATCTACTTTGCTGTTGTCAGCTGGGAGGCAGCATCAGTGCCAGAGACGCCAGCAGGATCAACAAACTGATTCGCAAGGCTGGAATCATCATAAGGTAGAATTTGGAGACGTTTGAGTCTGTGAGGGTCAGGAGGTCACTGAACAAACTCTTCTCCATTACGGACAACCCATCTCACCTACTCCACTCCACACTGCTGAGGCGGCAGAGCTCTTTCTCCCTCAGACTGACACAACCTCACTGTCATAAAGAACACTTCAGGAAATCATTCCTACCATTCTCCATAAAACTGTGTAATAACTCTTCTTTGTGTGACAGGTGAACACACCTGTCAGGACACAAGATCCTACACACAGAACTTTGTATTATATCCTCGTGCTGCTGTCTCCGGATTCTTTTTGTATATACTCTGATTTATAGTGTATATATTACATATTATATTATTTATCAATGCGATTTGCACTACCCTCTTGTACAGTGTCAGCTAATATAACTCTTCGTTACCTACGTTTTTACATTTTTATCTATTTCATTTTGATATGGATATGTATAGTTTAATACTCATCATTGGCACTCTGACTTGATGTTATGTTTAGTTACTGTAGATTGTATTTTCCTGCTGCTGTTACACAATAATCTCCCTTGCAGGATCAATAAAGTATCTATCTATCTATCTATCTATCTATCTATCTATCTATCTATCTATCTATCTATCTATCTATCTATCTATCTATCTATCTATCTCTCTATCTATCTCTCTATCTATCTATCTATCTATCTATCTATCTATCTATCTATCTATCTATCTATCTATCTATCTATCTGTCTATAGTTAGGGCTGGATCAGGTGACCCTGAACCACCCCTTAGTTATGCTGCTATAGGCCTAGGCTGCTGAGGGGAGGTCCCATGATGCACTGTTTCTTTTCATTCACCTTATTTACTTTGTTTATACTTCACTCTGTATTTAATCATTATTATTAATCTCTGGCTCTCTTCCACAGCATGTCTTTTGTCCTGTCTCTCTCCACTCAGCCCCAACCGGTCGCAGCAGATGACTGCCCCTCCCTGAGCCTGGTTCTGCTGGAGGTTTCTTCCTGTTAAAAGGGAGTTTTTCCTTCCCACTGTTGCCAAATGCTTGCTCAAAGGGGGTCGATTTTGACTGTTGGGTTTTCTCTGTATTATTGTTGGGTCTTTACCCACAATACAAAGCACTTTGAGGCGACTGTCTATTGTGATTTGGTGCTATATAAATAAAATTGAATTGAATTGAATTGATGGGTGAGTTGTCTTCCTTATCTCCAAACTCTGCTTCCTCTACAGAAGGTGTGCGGTGGGATTAAGAAGGTCCTCAAAGTATTCCTTCCACCACCTGTCTATATCCTCAGATGAAGTTAGGAGTGCCCCACCTGCATTATACACTGTGTGAGTACAGCACTGCTTTCCCCTCCTGAGTCGTGTGACCGTTTGCCAGATTCACCTCAAGGCAGACCAGAAGTCTTTTTCCATGGCCTCACTGAACTTCTCCCATACTCAAGTTTTTGCTTCAGGTACCAAGACGTGGTCCATTTGACCTGATAACCATTAGTGGCCTCAGAAGTCCCACAGGCTAAGCAAGCCCAGCTGGACTCCTCCATCACCTTGATGGGTCCCTTCACCTCTGCTGCCCTGGTGTCATGGATTACCACCACAACCTCAACAATGAAGGTGAGAATTTGATCATCAATAGTGTTGAAAGACCAGCTGACCAGATCCATAATTTAATTTCCAGTTTGGGGATGCGTGGAGAGACGCTCTAGGCAGTGAAGCAGCAAAAGCAGAGGTAGATAGGGAGGTTGCAGGAGAAGAGAAAAACACGTCCGTCTCTGCTGAGAGCAGGAAGAGAAAGCCCCTGATATCCCTCCACCACAGTAAAGTGATAATTTGCAGAGGGGTGTAAATATATTGTTTAGATTGTTATTGTGCATGATTTCCATAAACACTGATTAATATACAATGTCTTGCCTAATATAAAATTACTATATAACAAATTACCACTGGAAATTAAAAGAACACTTAATTGAGCCAGTTGGTTTTATTGCTTCTATGCTGCTGCTTTTTTATTTTACTTGATGTATTCTGTTTTATTGTTCCTACATTATTACTATCTTGCTTCTCTTCGTTGTTTTATAATTACTATTAATTTTACTCTGTAAGCTGACTTTGAGTGTCTTGAAAGATCCCCACAAATAAAATGCATTATTATTAATACAGTAAAAGTCGCCTAAGTCAAACTCACACAAATTAGATTTTTGCTGTAGTTGGATGGCTTCTGCAGGTCCCAATTGTTCCTAACGTTAATTCTAGTAAAAAAATCATCTCCTAAATTGGATCATACAAGTTGAATTTTTGCCTACCTTGTTTGAAAAATCTGGTCCCATTGTAATACATTTCCAATAAAATGTGATTGCATAAGTCAGATTTTAACGCTAAAGCCCTCCTCAGCTCTTGTTTCCAATATGTATGATCTATGCAAACTCCATGCATCAGCTTGTTCATGCACAGCTACACACACTAACAACACCTGGAGATGCTTGAGTGTCTATACAGTCACATGACATCTGATTTGGCTGCACTGGGCGAATCATTTTATTTCACCGGAGACAATCATGGCAAGTGGAGGAGGCAAGTGTACGCTACAAACTCACACTTACGAGCAGAAATATGAGATTATAAAATTTGCGGAAAAAAATCCAGGGATGAAGCAGCAAGCAATTTCTGCTAAATTCAATATTAGACCCCAACCTGTCTGATATTTAGAAGAAATTTTGAGGAATCTGATTTTATGCAACTTACACATAAGACAGATTTTTTACAAGTCGGATGAAATCCCATGGGCCACTTCAATCTGACTTAGGCCATGTTTACTGTAGGAAAGTATAACACATCAATAATTTTCACAAATACATTTTTCACGAGCGATCTCTATTTGTACTTTTATGACCTAATTCCAAACAAACTAACGTAAGTTACAGTTAACTTATGTTAACACAGTATCCTCTGTGTTAGTCAGTCAAAGAGGTCTGCAACACACACACACACACACACACACTCACACACACACATATATATATATATAGATTAAACCCAAGTTTCCACATGAGACAGTTATTTCTGTAATAATAGTATTAGTCAATTGCATCTAACATAACTGAGTTTGGAAATGACATAATGACATAAGAGTATTAAATAAATCAGAAGAATTTTTCTTTTTTGAGTGTTGTGTTGCTGAATGTTGGTGAGTCCAGTGCTTTCACTAACTCCTCTGAATGATTTTTGCTACCTGAACTTGGCGAACATCAGCTTGGAAAGGAGGTCTAGTAATTGTCTACAAGGGTAAGTTTAAATGTAGCTAAATATGGCTGCCGTCCTTCTTCACCAGCTTTTAACAGTGTCGTGTGCTGTGGTCTATCGGCCTCCTAAATAAAATAAGGACTTTATGATGATTTGTCTGTTTTCTTGTTGAAGTTATGCCTAATTATGACCATGTTCTTATTTAATGTCAATGTGTGTTGTCCTGACTTTTCAGCACTCATTGACTCTTTTAATCTGATGCAGTCCGTATCTGGTCCCACTCAAGAACGTGGAAACACAATCTCGTTTGAACACATGGTTTGCCTGTTTGTAACCTGGAGGTCTGTGATGCAGTGATTTGCACCCACATGCCTGTTCTGTTTGAGGTTGCTCTTGGCTGCACAGCAGTTAAACCTCACCCTGCTGCTCACACAGGCCACATTATTAACCCTTCCACTGCTGTTTAGTCCTCGGTTGTTTTCACAGAGAACTGTGTCATTCCTGAGTGTGTGGCTGATGATACAGAGGAGCTGAGCTTATGGTTTCTCAACACCTGCCAAACTACTATTGACACTTTGGCTCCATTAAAGACTAGGCAGCCCAAATCTAACATGACCCGGTCAGTCAGACCTGTGTGCAATAAAGCTGACCAGAAGTGGAGAAAGACCAACTGCAAATGTCCTTTCAAATTCTGAGAGATTGCCGGCATCATCATCAGTCAACTATGAGAGAAGCTGAGATTAAATATTTTTTTAATGTTGTTGTCTCAAACTGTCACAAGCCTTGTCTGTTGTTTAAAACCATCATTAGTATTCCAAATCCAGTTTCTACATTTCTTTATTAATAAGGTCACATCTACAAGGGAACTTATTTCAACTCCTGCCTATGACCGCTCAGTCTCTTTCTCCTCTTCTGCTGTTTTTGATATATTTAAACCTGTAACATTGCACCAACAAACTTTACACTTGGCACAAAGCAGTCAGAGAAGTACCATCCTCCTGGCAAATGACAAACTAAGACTTGTCCAAAAATGGCCAAATGAAAAGTAGAAAACAGGGATTTTCCAAGCAGGTGGGAGGCAAAGGACCTGATAGCTGACATCAGAGGTAAACCGTTTGTCTCTTTTCCTTGTCTGTGGTGTGCGGGGAAAAGAGTGGATTGGTGGGACGGGTGCAGGAGCAGATGCAGAGGGAGACCTGCACAGGTGAGCTGACAGTGCATCACTGCGTCACACAGCAGGAAACGCTGCGCAGCAAAGGCCTGAAGGCAGAACACAGCCATGAGCGCCACACACAGACAGGGAACTTTATAAGAGGCAACAGTTTAACTCATAGACAGTTTTGGTCTTTTCTGGAGGAAATAGCTTTTGAATTTGGTGACATTCCTTATCACACAGGTGAGATGAGCTGCCTCAGTTCCTAGAACGTAAAGGAGAAGACTCCAGGATAAAGGTGGCTGTGTGAGTCGGCCTTTCTCTGCAACATAACAAAGTATCTTAATGCGTTAAACCTGCAGCTTCAGAGATGGGACCGTGTGATTATGCACATTTATGACATGTGTGACATGTATGTATGCAAAAAGGGAATTTATACCACTTTCCATAATGCCAAAACAATTAGACCAGGTTTCCACTGCTGTGTTTGCAGCTACACTTTTTGCTAAGAAACTGGACACACTACGCAGTTTACACAGCGTTTTCGTGACTTTGACATGCAGAAATTCATTTATTTAATATGTTGAGGAAAACGTTGCTGGCCATTCAGATTCATATTGCTGATGAAAACATTTTCAGTGTTTTCAATAAATGTTAACCCTGTTCGGCCCACAACTTAGATCGTGTTTTCAAGTTTGGCCCATCCTGTGACTGAGTTTGACACCCCTGATCTACAGCGTCCCTCCTTTCTTGCTCTTTTTTTCCCCTGCCTGTCAGCTCTGACATTGCCTTATTACACATGCACTTGTGTGGATAATAATAGAAATTATAAAATAAACAAAAACGAAGCCACTAACAGGAGGAACCTATAGAGAATTTATAGAGTTCAGCTTTGAAAAGCTAATATGTTTGGCACGGCAGTGGCTTCAGATCATGATTCTGACTGAAAAAGCTTCCAGACACAGCAGGCTTTAAAAAAAGTTGGCACTAGACCTTCAAAGCACCTGATCAACAAGCTCCAACGTGAAGAGAAGAAAACTTTGAAGCTGCGCCCATCCACCACTACAGAAGTTATCATAAGACATCTTGCTTATTTGCTGCTTGTGGCAGGTCTCCCTGCTTGTGGCAGGGCCATGAAATGTACTAGTCCATATTTATTTCAAGGCTTTAGTAATGTTATTTTGTGGATTTAAATTAATATAAAATAAAAATATTTAATAATAAAAGCTTCTCTCCACATCCCTCCCCGTAGCGAGTAAAAATACATTTGAGGCCAGTAAAACTCTGAGCCACTGACCAGGGGAAGTTGGGTTGGACACTGAATTATTATTAACATTACTTATTAACATGTACACTGTTTTCTGCAGCAGGAAACATTGTATGAGAGCACAGGGAAAACCCCAGTACTGAGAATGTTGCTATGCCTGTTTGTCTTCATGCTCCTTTAAAGCCTTACGGGTAACAGATCCAATAATGTCACAACTTTTTTTTTTTTTTGCTTCCTACTGATGTAAGGACACATTCCAAGATGACAGAGTAAAGGCTATTTTATTTTTTGCCCCATTTTATATGCATACTTATTGTATATAACATTACTGTACTTGTGATTATTTATTTTCGCATTTAAGAAAATGTTTTCTTTAAAACACATGATTTTAATATACCATGTAAATACAATGAAGGGCTTTTTTGACAGATGTATGCAGTTAAACTGTCAAAAGTGCTGCAATTTCTAAAATGGAAACCAATGAGCAGTTCATTTTTAAAGATCCATTTTTCTCTTTTGTAAATATTTATTATTGGTCATAAATAAGACAAATGTATTTCTCATACTAATTATTAATTAAGTCTTAATTGTAGTACTCAATAAACGAATACCCGAGTACTAAAATAATTGATAGCTGCAGCTACCTAGAATATCAGAGTCGGAGTAACTCACGATTGCCACTAGACCTCATCTAACATCAACGTGAGCGTGTTCAGAATTCAGACACCTGGAGTTTTAGCTTTTGTCAAGCCAGCTAAGGCAAAAAAATTTTAAAAAAAATAGCTTGGTTGTGTTGAACTGTGTTGAAGTTTCATATTAAACCCTCTGCTGACACACTGCAGAGTTCCCAGGCAGTTATCATGAAAAGGCAGATGAATAACTATCTCACACTATCTCAGAACATTTGACTAATCTCAACTTTTAAAGAGAAGAATGACTGAATTCATTTAATACTCAATCCTATAATATTATGTTTGTTTGTTTGTTTGTTTGTTTTACCTTCTTTTCTGCCATGTAGAGGTTCAGCACAGCACGTATGTCCTGTCATAGAAAGTGAGTGATGCCTCATATAGAAAGTAAAACAGTGTCTGGCTGATGTTGGATTATGGCAGGCATTAAGGTCTACATGTATAATTGTCATGAACAAATGTGATTGAACTGCACTATGTAACAGGTTTTTTTTTAGAAATTTGTTGAAGAAGTTTGTTTGTTCAGCTCTTTCGAGCTATTGTCATAGCCTTGGCGTTAGCAGTGTCTGTTCCACAAAACTTTGGCCATAACTTGAGAATGATGTCACCTACAACGTTCAAATTCACACCATAGAAGCATCTACTAAAAATCTCAGACAAGGTTGAATCTTGGAGACCTGGACCTCAAGCAAAAGGTCAGGGGTCATGTTCTCTTAAAATCTTGTGCATGTTCAAATTCACACCATAGATGCATAATGTTCAAGCTAGACCCATCAAAGTCACACACTTGTTCATAATCACAAAGCCCACATGCTGACTAAGGACCATAAATCTGTGATGCGTTTTGACAAAATTATCCCACCCCTCCCCCCTTAATGAATCCAAAACAGCCGAGCATTGGCACCTACTCACAGGTGCTCTTGTTTTTCTTCAGTATTGTAGCTTATAGCTGTATATATTTTGTTTTATATGCAGAATCAGTTTGTTTGTGTTCCAAGCTGTAGCTTGTTTTACAGCTGCATCTTATGAATGATTCTTTATAAGTTGTGCATTTGGAACAGGCCAACACTGGAGTGGATCTGCTGGGCAGGTGGTGTGAGGGCCCTTCTGCCCCGATTCATTCACAGGGTTGGGCCAGACAACAGAGTTGATGAAGTGTAGTACCTTAGGCCACACAAAGGCCTCTCCACTGAAAGCATGTGTAAATGATTATTTCCCCAAAAGCTTACCTTGACTTTTTAAATCAGTGTTATAAGTAATATTGGCACACTGTGCTCTCACCATCCGCAGCAACTCTGAAAGAAAACTGACTTTAAATCGACAAACATACATATGTGGTTTCAGGTGCCAAACAATTCTCCATTTAGATGTTTTAGGTATGAGGATGTGTGACCTATAAATGCAACAAATACTGACAGATCTCTTGCTCTCTCTTGTGGTCATGGCTGAAAAGTCACTTTTGTGCTCAGCACAATAATTTTTAACAACTTAAAAACCATTTCAGTACAATAATGTCAGGGTTAATTATGGAACATACTAAAAATTCATTAGCACTGTAAAAATAATTTCCCTTTATTGGGATTTTCAGAACAGCTGTAGGAGTTTTTTTTCATTATTTATCATCAGCTTAAAGAATAGTTTGGGCAGAAATGTTAAGGCAGCTTTTACTTTAGGAGATTTTAATCATTTCAGAGTAAACGTGATGCCATCTGTAGCACATGCATAAAAGCCACATTTACTTTTATTGTGTGGAATGTAAAAACATTGAGTTGGTACATTCAAACTAAGCAGACATTAAACAAGTAGAACTGAGCAGGTCACTGCAGTGAGAGGCAGACAGCACGTTCTCCCCTCTCACTGACCAAACTCTGAAATGAATGGAGGACCTGTCACTTCTTAAACACTATATATATATATATATATATATATATATATATATATATATATATATATATATATATATATATAAATGGCAAGACCCCAGGACCTGAGCTTGGAGGTAAATAATAACAGCAATAATAACAACAAGTACACTGAATACCAGAGCAGCTGACCTGAAAGATAAGATCATGGCTAGGAAGGCGAACTGGACCCCTCGACGCAGACTACCAAGACTATGTGAAGTACTCTCTAAAGACCTACTAGAAGATGCGAATGCAGCACTATGGACTATCCCTACCACCACCATCACTGAAACCAATCAGTCGATGTATAACATGGCAGCACTAATCCTTGAGATGCTTGGATATAAGATGAACAGCAATAAGGAGCAGTACCCTCCATGGAAACAACGACTAGAGGCAAGGCAGCACGGAGGGAAATTAGCCAGCTCTCAGAGTTGCAGAAGGGTGGGATGAAGGAGAAAGCATTGCCTAAGAAGCTACACTGCGGGAGTTGGTATTACTGGAAGAGTTTAAAAACTGTGTTCCTGAAAGAGTCGTGGTTCACCTGAATGAACAGAAGGTGTCAAGTTTGAAGGCTGCTGTGGTAACCGCCGATGAATTTGTTTTAACCCATAAAAGTGTGTTTGCTAACAAGTGTGACAATCTCACACAAGGTCCCCCTCAGAAGAAGGAATCCTTGTCGCTGAAGCATAAACAGTTTTCCCCTGCGTCAAGAACCGAAAGGGAATGTTATTACTGTCATAAGCGGGGCCATGTTGTTGCTGACTGTTTAGCTTTAAAGCGGAAGCATCAATCAGCTGAGGTCAAGCAGACAAAAGGGGTTGAGTTAATCAAAAATGTTCAAACCCAGGGCAGTGAGGAGAGACATAAGGAAAAGCCTGATCCTTATTTCGATCCATTTATATGTGAGGGATCGGCGTCGCTAACGGGTAAGCCAGAGGATGAGCAACCTATAAGAATTTTGAGAGATACTGGTGGGTCTCGGTCATTGATTCTAGCTCATGTGTTGCCCTTGAGTGAGTTATCCTCTTGTCATGCTTCCACACTGGTACAAGGTGTGGAAATGGGTTATGTGCCAGCTGCTCTCCATCGGGTGCATATAAGGTCTAAGTTGGTTAGTGGGTTTTTTGATGTTGCCGTAAGGCCCTCTTTTCCCATCAAAGGTGTTGAGCTTATCATGGGTAATGATATTGCTGGTGGGAAAGTTTATCCTGCCCCTGAATATTCAGACACCCCAGAAATCACTTCTGACAATTTGTCAGCATGTTACCCCTCTATCTTCACTGCTAGCGCTCTGACCAGGGCTCAGACTAGAAAGATGGCAGAGGAAGATTTAGCAGATTCGTTTCTGTCAACGTTGACTGGAGAAGCCCTATCAGGTTCAGATAGCAACATGTCTGATGCTACAGAGTGTGTGGAGTCAAAACATGTTGTAGAGTTGAAGCCCCCCAGCACACCTTTGCTAAAATTGCCTGCAACCCGTGACGCCCTCACTGCTGCCCAGAGAGCTGACCCCTCTTTGAATAAATGTTTTACCTCACTATCTCAAAGAGGGGGCCGAAGTTGTTCAGGCACATATTTCTTGCAGGATGGGGTCCTCATGCGCAAGTGGACCTCCCGCTCAGCAAACCTAATAAAGTTTGAGGGTAATGTGGGTCTGGAAGATGCGGTGTGTGATTGGTGTACAGTGTACCAGATCATGGTTCCTATTGATTATCGCCAATATGTTTTGTCCCTTGCACACGATCACCCATTGTCTGGTCACCTTGGGGTCACAAAGACTTACAACAAGGTCCTCAACCATTGTTTTTGGCCTGGGTTGAAGGCGGATATAGTGCAGTTTTGCCGGTCCTGTGAAATCTGCCAGGTTTCAGGGAAGCCAAACCAGGTAGTCCCTCCTGCACCTCTTCATCCTATACCAGCCCTTGGTGAAGCCTTCGAGCATGTGATTGTGGACTGTGTTGGCCCATTGCCAAAAACAAAAGCTGGTAACCAGTTCCTGCTAATAGTAATGTGCACTGCAACACGTTTCCCTGAAGCAATCCCTCTCAGACGAATTACAGCTCCTCTAATTGTCAAAGCCTTGACAAAGTTTTTTACCACCTTTGGCCTCCCGAAAGTAGTCCAGACAGATCAAGGTACCAATTTTCTATCAAAACTCTTCAAACAGGTCATGCAAATCTAGGTGTTCAGCACATCATTTCTAGTGCTTATCACCCTGAGTCACAGGGAGCTCTGGAAAGATGGCACCAGACTCTGAAGTCTATGTTGCAGAAGTATTGTTTAGACACTGGTAATGAGTGGGATGAGGGAGTGCCCTTAATGGTGTTTGCAATACGGGAGGCTAAACAAGAATCCCTGGGTTTTAGCCCTGCAGAACTTGTTTTTGGTCATTCGGTGCGGGGTCCCCTAAAGCTCCTGAAGGAACAGTTTCTGTCACCTGAGCAATCTGTAGATACTAATGTTTTGGACTACGTTTCACAGTTCCGCGACCGTTTGTACTGCACTCGGTCAGCAGCCCTGGAAGCCCTTTCATCTGCTCAGATCACTATGAAGCAGCATTATGATAAAAAAAAACCAAACCTAGATAATTTAATCCCGGTGATGAGGTTCTGGTTTTGCTTCCGACCCCTGGTTCTGCTCTCTCTGCTCGTTTTTCTGGCCCCTACTTGGTGCAACAGAAGGTGAGTGACACAGATTATGTGATTAAAACCCCTGACCGAAAACATCAGACTCGCTTGTGTCATCTCAATATGTTGAAGCTGTATCATGCAAGGAAGCCATCCTCGACGGAGCCCACAAGGGAGTCTGCTGTGTCTCCCTCCACTTTCGTGATGTGACCAAACCACACCCACAGTAACCACATCCTCTCTAGCATCTGTTTCTATAGTCACTCTTCCCCCTGAGGAAGAAGGTAAGGAGGATGATGGGATTAAACTACCTGATGTTTCCCATCAATGTGCTAGACTGCTAAATTCAGAGGTACTACAAACCCTGATCCAATCTCACCAGACTCTCTTCAGTGATATCCCTTCATGTACCACAGTTTTGGAGCATGACATTGATGTTGGAGATGCAAGGCCCATTAAACAACATGCCTATAGGGTCAATATAGCAAAAAGAGAGGTGATGAAAAAAGAAGTGAACTACCTTCTGGAACATGGCCTAGCTAAGCCTAGTGGTAGCCCTTGGAGTTCCCCTGCTTAGTCACTCCAAAATCGGACGGCTCCCCTCGCTTCTGCACAGACTTCCGCAAGGTGACTGCAGTAACAGTGTCTGATTCCTTCCCCCTGCCCCGCATCGAGGATTGTATAGACAGTATTGGTTCAGCATCATATGTCAGTAAGTTGGACAACTATTTCTCCACTAACAGTAACATGTAACAAGAAAAACGTCTACCAGCTGTTCTTAAACACATAAGACTAACTGCCAGCACATAAAAATGTGTTTGTTCACAGCTTTAACAAAAGAGAGACACAGATTTTATCAAAATATTTAAATACTTTATTACACATCAAACAAATCTACAACCGATATTTGTCATTATTGCAAAGGCAAAAAAAATTTAAATAAAATAAAGCAAAGATCATATTTGGTAATATTTAATAGATTGTTGTGCCACTCTGACACACATGGTATCCCTAAAACGTCATCATAGCAGTTAAAGGGAATCATCCTCAGTAGTTTCTGTACTGTCCATGCTTCCTTTAAATACTCTTTACAAACTTTTAGCTTTGTAAAAATGTCACTTACATGAATATTTAAGAAATAATGTACTGTCAGTTTAGAAACTAACAAAAATTATTTAATACAAATCTATGCAATTTTTTATCTTCCTGGAATTTTACTTAAGGAAAAATAGTAATACATTATATTCATATTCATATTTTGTAGAATTAAAACTGAAAACATTTACTAAGACTCAGGATCCAAGATTTGTTTAAAACAAAGTTTAAACAAAGTTTTTTTTAAACTTTATGAGACACTTTTGGCTAACAGTTTATGATAATATTCCCTGATTTTTGCTTTTTGAAGTAGTCGACTGCCCAACATCCCACTAGAGTCGTGCTTTATACAGTAAGGTAAAGACTCTACAATAATAGAAAGAAACCACAACAATCATATGACCCCCTTTGAAGAATCGCTTGGCGACAGTGGGACGGAAAAACTCCCTTTTAACAGGAAGAAACCTCCATCAGAACCAGGCTCAGTGAGGGGCAGCTATCCACCACAACCAGCTGGAGATGAGGGGATAGAGAAGTGAGCAAATAGTGTAGTGTTTTCACTGACACTTTCTGCTTTTCCTTTCTTTAATATCCTTATATGCATGATTTGATATGTTCAGACTGGATCAACAGAAGCTTTTCTAATATAAATAAATTGCACTTGAATCAATGAAATCAAAAGATAAATAGTACATGTCATATTGACAGTTTTGGTGAAATCTCAAACAGTGAGTACTTTAAAGTGCTGCACAGTAGCACCAGATGATTCACACTCTTCATAACCTCCTCTGGTGACCTCTGACTAAACATTGCTGTCCTCGATGTCAAGGTTCCCCATGGAGCTGTAGACTGAGTCTCTATTTGAGCTGGAGTCATCCTTGAAGGCAAGTGAACAAACATCAGCACATATTAAAACCTCCACATCTGGAACGCTTCTGCTGGTAACTATTGGTAATAATCTAAACATAGAAGCTGCAAACATGTCAATACAGTATTTAAAGGAATGTGTTTGCAAATGAACTGAATTATAATTTCTCTTTAAATAGTACAAGCCATCTTTGCCTTGCAATACAGTATTTCTGTATTGCTAAAACTACTAAACTCCATTCCCTAAACCAAATCGACAGAGGCCTAATTTCTCCAATCACACACTCTTTTGGCCAAACCACTAACACAGTTCCGACACATCTGATGCAACTCAACCACTCTTTCTTGTGAAAGAGCAAACACATTCTCAAAAACTTAACACACTCCACACCTGTGTTGCAAAACCATAAACACTGGCAGCAGAATGCGAACACAACTCCAGCACCGTTGCACACAGAAACACACAATTGAACACACGTGTCCAATGATGTGAGCCGACCAAATGGGCAGGATAAAAGTCAGTTTAATGTGCAGTTGGCACATGTGCATCTACAATGGACAGACACATAGAGAGAGGAGAGGAGGGAGAGTGCTTGTGAGAGGGTGGCGGAAGAGGAGAAAGAGGACGAGGACGACCAAGAACAGTCATCACCGATGAGCTACGGGCAACCATTGTACACCATGTCCTCGTCCACGGGATGACCATGAGGGAAGCAGGACAAAGGGTTCCACCCAATCTGAGCAGATTCTCTGTGGGAGCATTCTGTACAACAATTGACTCATAGTATGCCACACTGCAAGTACTGTGATGTTCATTACAATGCCCACTGGCAATATACATTCGTAAGTGCATACCCCCTTTCCCAGAATTGAACAATGACCACATACAGGTGGCAGGAGCGCCCTTTTCACAGCGACTTCACGCAATATGTGGAAGTCCCTGACCAGCAGGGTGGCGATGTCCCCCTCTGTGCAGCCATTGCTAACTGTGGGGTCCTCCACCGTGATGCTAATCTGGAGCCATACAACACCGGACACCTCCTCATATTCCTGGGTGGTCTAAAGGATCACAATGGCTGCATGTGACCAGCTGGATCAGCGAGCAGTGCCTCCTGTGTACGTCATAGTTTGGGACACTGTGAACTTTCACCGTGCCATCCAGATATGCAAGTAGTTCACAAACAACCAGCGCTACATGAACGTGTTCCATCCACCTTACAGCCCCTTCCTCAGTCCTACAGAGGGCTTTTCTCTGCGTGGAGGTGGAAGGTGTTTGACTGCCAGCCCTACACCAGGAGGAATATATTGGAGGCAATGAAACATGCATGTGACGATGTTACTGTAGAGTCCTGTCAGGGCTGGATTCGGCACACAAGGGGGTTTTATCCCTGTTGCCTGGCAAGAGACAACATTGTCTGTGATGTGGATGAGTTCCTCTGGCTGGACCCCACACACAGACATGATGGTGCAGAATGAATCTGTCGTACAGTGATGTGCTGCTTGTTTTACTTTCAGCACTGTCATGTCACTCTTGACTGTGGCAGTGTTTTTGTGTATACACTTGGAATAAACATTTTCTGTTGACTACATATTATTGTAATTAATGCAGGGTCTTTACCTTATAATATAATGTGCCTTGAGGTGACTGTTGTAATTTGGTGCTATATAAATAAAATTGAATTGAATTGAATTGAAATGAATACATGCCCTGGATGCTGTTTCTTAAATTATTTGATGTAGTGTGTAACAAATGGTCTGTTCAAGGATATTTTTACTTGCTGTGTGTATTATCTTACCACAGTGTTTGGTTTTGCTCACAGGCCAACTGAATTTTGCGGTGATGGTTTGATTTTGACAGGAAAGATTGTGGTTTTGTGAATTTAGCTTGAATTTTTGGATTTGTGTTTAAGGTTTTGGGGAAATGAGTGGTGGACTCTGGAAATGTGGTTCAGCATTTCAGAAATACTGTAATATAGTAATATAGTTTCAAATACCTTTTTGCCTGGCAGGTATGAATCTTGTTTTTTAAGTTTCTTCTTTTCTTTGGGTTCTGTGTCCACAAAGGCTACATAATGGATGAGGGTGTAGGTTCTGGATGGACACACAATAAGAACGTTAGAGTCTCTTTGTGGGAACCAAAACACCGTGAGGAAAAAGTGATTTGATGTAAGTGGTCACCTGTGGTAAAACATGGCAAGGAACTGGATCAGAACTGAAGCAGCAAATCCCAAAATGAACATGAAACTAATTGGCTCAATTTGGATATAACTTCCAGTTTTCTTGAGGTCAAGGTCTAACATTGGGATCTGGATAGAAAATGTGGCACTGAAGATCTGAAGCATGAAGGTTGCCACGAGCCAAAAGGCATCCACGATGAAGAAGACAGCGTTGATCTGTGTGTAATGAGAAAAATAAGAGAAGATTAACTGCACAGGTTTCCTGTTGGAGGAGAACCAAAGCTCATCTTAGTAACAAATGTACAAAGTAGCAGGGTGCTCAACTTTGAATCTTAAAGACGTACGGGGTGCACAATCTAGCTCATCTTCCCACACTTACTTTGTTTCTCAGCTCTCGCAGCTCATTGGTCATCTTTTGCTGTTTTTCTTTGTCATTGGGCAGAGGTTCAAGATACTCTTTTTTAAGCTCTTCCCAGAATTTCTCCTCTTCCTGGAAAGTCACAGAAACATTTTCAATGCTTAAAGTTGTTTTAAACTAAAGAAATGGCAAAAAAAAAAGTTTGAGGAAAAATAACCTGCTGATTTGTGCAGTATATGAAGCATCATGAAATACAGAATTAATTTGGCCATCTAAAAGTACCTAAATACCTAAATGTCACCCTATACATAAAGTGATCATAATTTACATGGATTGAGTAATAATACATTCTAAAGAGGGATCATTTAAAGATGACAAATTAGATAATCATTAAGGCATCCACACCTGGTTGAGTGAGTCCTTTTCCAATGTCATATCACCGGACAAAGCCTGTAGCTTTTCAATCCAGCCTTTAGAAAACAACAAGGCAAAAATTATTTGAGCACAGCTGCATTAAAAATACAGTGGTATGAAAAAGTACCACTTTTTCCTGCAAAAGGAGGATCTACTAAATATTGATGTCATTTTTCTGTTGGGGCATCCAAACTGTAGGCAGCACGGTGGCGTGGTGGTTAGCACTGCTGCCTCACAGCTGGAATAACATCTAGAAGGCCTGAGTTTGGGCATGGGCTTCTCTGTGTGGAATTTGCATGTCTGCGTGGGTTTCTTCTGGGTAGTCCGGTTTCCTCCCACAGTCCAAAGGCATGGACTTGCAAGGGTTAGGTTAACTGGTCACTCTAAATTGCCATCTATCCCATCCATTCTCTTCTGCTTATCCAGGGCCAGGTCGAGCACAGGGCCTCCGTGGACATGTCCGGAACACCTCACCCAGGAGGCAGCTAGGAGGCATCCTAATCAGACGCCCGAGCCACCTCAACTGGCTCCTCTCGATCTTATTCTTTCGGTCACTACACAAAGCTCATGACCATAGTTGAGGGCAGGAGCGGTAAATCGACAGCTTCGCTTTTACACTAAGCTCACTCTTCACCATAACAAACAGGCGCAGAGTCGGCATCACTGCAGACGCAGACGCGATCCGTCTGTCGATCTCCTACTCCCTTCTCCCGTCACTCACGAACAAGACCCCGAGATACTTCAACTCCTCCACTTGGGGCAGGAACTCATCCCTGAGCCGGAGAAGGCACTCCACCCTTTTCCAGCTGAGGACCATGGCCTCAGACTTAGAGGTGCTGATTTTTATGCCAGCCGCTTCACACTCAGCTGTGAACCATTCTACTGCAAGCTGGGGGCCACCACCTGATGAAGCCAACAGGACCACGTCATCTGCAAAAAGCAGAGACGAGACTCTGAGGCCACCAAGGAAGAAGCCTTCCGCCACCTGGCTACGCCTAGAAATTCTGTCCATAAAAATTATGAACAGAATCCATGACAAAGGGCAGCCCTGACGGAGTCCAACACCCACAGGAAACGAGTTCAACTTATCACCGGCTATACAGACCAAGCTCTCACTACGGTTGTACAGAGACTGAATGGCCCGCAACAACAAGCCAGGCACCCTGTACTCCCGCAGGACCTCCCACAGGATACCCCGAGGGACACAATCGAATGCATTCTCCACATCCACAAAACACATGTAGACTGGTTGGACAAACTGCCACGCACACTCGAACATCCTTGATAGGATAAAGAGCTGGTCCAGCGTTCCACGGCCAGGACAAAAACCGCATTGTTCCTCCTGGATCCGAGATTCAACTAACGGGCGGATCCTCCTTTCCAGCATGCTGACATAGACCTTACCAGGGAGGCTGAGGAGTGTGATCCCCCAAAAGTTGGAGCACACCCTCCGGTCTCCCTTCTCGAAGATGGGGACCACCACCCCAGTCTACCAATACAGTGGCACTGCCCCAGATCTCCATGTGATGTTGCAGAGGCATGTCACCCAAGACAGCCCTACAGCATCTAGAGCCTTCAGGAACTCAGGGCGAATCTCATCCACACCAGGGGCCCTGCCACCAAGGAGTTGTTTAACCACTTCAGTGACCTCGCCCCCAGTGATGGGCGAGTCATCCCCGCCGTCCCCAGAGAGAAATATGGTCCTACCTTCTGTCAAACGCATGTCAAGATCTTATCAGTAATAGATAAAGATCTTTAGAATAGATAAGATAAGCAATAATTAAATATATATAGGTGTTTTATGTAATTAATTATTGAATGAATTAAATATATTTGTATAATAATACAGGAGTGGGGTATGTCATTGGGTGCTTGTGTGTCACTTGAATGGCTAAAGTGTGAAGTTTAAAAAATAATATTTCATTAAGGGGGGAATATTGGATTCTAGGTCAGACAGGGTGCTTGTGCATCACTCAGTGCGGGTTTTATTTTTTATTGAATATAAAACAAGTAATAAGAGAGCTCATTTGTGACACAAAGTTTTGTAGTAATATATATATATATATATATATATATATATATATTTTTTTTTATATTTTCAATTTCGAATATGCCTGAGACTTCAGGTTGTACTGAGACTTCAGGATGTGTACCACATTGGAAATCTTTATTTAATGTTATTTGTATATGTTTAATTCCATCTACAAAAATAAACGAAATTAAGATTTGTTTTACCAGATTTTCAACTCGAAGGAAGACATCAACAGCAACAGCAGCAGCCTCAGCAGTCTTGCAGTAAATAGGTCATAGTTAGCAGGTCAGAGTGCTCTCTCTCTCTCTCTCTGCATTAACCCAAACAACCCCTCCCCCTCTCTCTAGGTAAATAAAAAAGAAAGCAAAATAAAACAAAACAAAACTAAAGATTAAAAAATAACAAACAAAACTAAAAACTCTCTCTCTCTCTCTCTCTTCTCGTTCCGTTCCGTTCCTCTGAAAAAAGAAAGGGAAATAAAAAAAGAAAGCAAAATGAAACAAAACAAAACTAAAGATTAAAAAAAAATTAAAAATTAACTAAAAATTAATGAAAATAGGACTAGAAATAAATTGTAACATTTAAAAATAAGAATTATAAATAAATGAGCGAAAAACAAAATGAAAAGACAATCAAATAAAAACTAAAAAGCAAATAAAAATTATTGTGTTTCTAAAACAAAAAATTTAAATTACAAGGAAAGCAAAATGAAAAAAGAGAGAAAATAAAACCTAATAAGTTAAAAATTGCTCTCCTCTCTGTTCGTAACCAACTGCGACCTCTCTCTCTGCTTTGCCTCCTCAAAGTGTAAAAGCCTGAGTAACCACTAGCTCTCGGGTGTCTATGGCCCCTACCCCCACCCCTCCTGTGCTTGGACTCTATTAGCACCCTCCCCTCCGTGTATTAAAATGTATTATTCAATTAAAATTTTACAAAGACAAAGTTAAGTAACTGAGCTCGCACTTTTCTTGGTACCCCACCCATCTGTTTGAACCAGATATGCAAAAACCAACTGTCACTGTACCTCTTGGTCCATCTGGTTTGGGAGATAACATCCCACCCCACCTTTGTGACTCCACAGCATTCACATCAAGTCTCTCTCTCTTGGTTATGAGAAAGTCAACTTAACCTCCTAAATTCGGATATCCTTATAAAAACAAGTGGTTGACAACTTCAGTAGAAAAATGGTTCAGAAGCCTAGTTATCATCTGATGTGCAGAATTCATTACATCATGATAATATGAGGCATAGTCTGGAACATCTTCAGGCATAGGGAAATTTAAAATCTGTCTAATTTCAATGTTATTGAATTTACTGCGTGAAACAATATCAAAGGGTGGAACCTGACATTCATTACCAGGAATGTCCGATCCTGAGCCTTGTTGTGTGCTTAGACCCAATGTTTGTGAAACAGCAGCTGAAGCAGGGGGTGCAGCAGGTGCTATAGGGGGAGCACTCAGAGTAGCAGTATTTTCAGCAGGAATCGCTGTTGAACAATTTGAATGAACTAAACAGGAATTTTCAGGGGATCTCTGATTTAACAAGTTTATTTCATTTATTAATTCTGAAGGTATAGGGTATTGATTATACTGTAATTGCTCTAGAGCAATATCGTTAGCATCAAATGTATCAAAAGCATCAATTGTATCATGATCATCTCGTTTGCAAAACTCCTAGTGTCAGTGAGCAAGTCACATTTACAGGAAGTAAGATTATATTTACTCTGATGTACTTTTATAGTTTTTTTTGCTGTTGTTTTTTTTTGCAACTGACAGTTATCATTCACACCCAAATGGTAGATTTGATCATACTTTGTTTTCTGCTGAAGTTGTCAACCACTTGTTTTTATAAGGATATCCGAATTTAGGAGGTTAAGTTGACTTTCTCATAACCAAGAGAGAGAGACTTGACGTGAATGCTGTGGAGTCACAAAGGTGGGGTGGGATGTTATCTCCCAAACCAGATGGACCAAGAGGTACAGTGACAGTTGGTTTTTGCATATCTGGTTCAAACAGTTGGGTGGGGTACCAAGAAAAGTGCGGGCTCAGTTACTTAACTTTGTCTTTGTAAAATTTTAATTGAATAATACATTTTAATACACGGAGGGGAGGGTGCTAATAGAGTCCAAGCACAGGAGGGGTGGGGGTAGGGGCCATAGACATCCGAGAGCTAGTGCTTACTCAGGCTTTTACACTTTGAGGAGGCAAAGCAGAGAGAGAGGTCGCAGTTGGTTACGAACAGAGAGGAGAGCAATTTTTAACTTATTAGGTTTTATTTTCTCTCTTTTTTCATTTTGCTTTCCTTGTAATTTAAATTTTTTGTTTTAGAAACACAATAATTTTTATTTGCTTTTTAGTTTTTATTTGATTGTCTTTTCATTTTGTTTTTCGCTCATTTATTTATAATTCTTATTTTTAAATGTTACAATTTATTTCTAGTCCTATTTTCATTAATTTCTAGTTTATTTATTTTTATTTTTTTTTAATCTTTAGTTTTGTTTTGTTTCATTTTGCTTTCTTTTTTTATTTCCCTTTCTTTTTTCAGAGGAACGGGACGGAGAGAGGGGGGGGGTTGTTTGGGTTAATGCAGAGAGAGAGAGGGAGAGAGCACTCTGACCTGCTAACTATGACCTATTTACTGCAAGACTGCTGAGGCTGCTGCTGTTGCTGTTGATGTCTTCCTTCGAGTTGAAAATCTGTTAAAACAAATCTTAATTTCGTTTATTTTTGTAGATGGAATTAAACATACAAATAACATTAAATAAAGATTTCCAATGTGGTACACATCATGAAGTCTCTGTACAACCTGAAGTCTCAGGCATATTCGAAATTGAATATATATATATATATATATATATATATATATATATATATATATATATATATATATATATATATATATATATATATATATATATATATATATATATATATTACTACAAAACTTTGTGTCACAAATGAGCTCTCTTATTACTTGTTTTATATTCAATAAAAAATAAAACCCGCACTGAGTGATGCACAAGCACCCTGCCTGACCTAGAATCCAATATTCCCCCCTTAATGAAATATTATTTTTTAAACTTCACACTTTAGCCATTCAAGTGACACACAAGCACCCAATGACATACCCCACTCCTGTATTATTATACAAATATATTTAATACATTCAATAATTAATTACATAAAACACCTACATATATTTAATTATTGCTTATCTTATCTATTCTAAAGATCTTTATCTATTACTGATAAGATCTTGACATGCGTTTGACAGAAGGTAGGACCATATTTCTCTCTCTGTCCCCAGACTCTGCTTCCACTACAGAAGGCGTGTCAGTGGGATTCAGAATGTCCTCAAAGTATTCTTTCCAACATTATCCATATGAATGGAGGACCTGTCACCTCTTAAACATATATATATATATATATATATATATATATATATATATATATATATATATATATATATATATATATATATATATATATATATATATATGGATGGATGGATGTACTGAATTTCATGCACTTACTTTGAACGTGGCTATTTAATTGCCTGAAAGAAAATTGGACAAAGCAAACAAAACATTAATATCACATATGCTATGTAGGACCAATATACTGAAATCAATTTTCCAGTTTCAGAACATACCCCTGTTCTACTTCTGAGATGGTCATATTATCCACAAAAGTGTTTTGGGGTTGAGGTTCAGGCTGTTCAGGCTCTGGGACCATGGTTTCCTGGCTGCTGCTGAGCTGTTCACCTTGAGATCTCTGGCTGGATTTTTTGTAGCATTTGACCCATGAGACGAGCTGCTGGAAGAAGCTTTTGGCTGCAAAGATAAAATCAGTAAATCAGTAAGTAAAATGTATCTAGCATTTTTCACAGATAAAAATCACAAAATGCTTCACAATAAAAGAAAAAAAGTATAACATATAACAATATAAAGCAATAGAATACTGCATAACAAACAAGTTAGTTAAATGCTTGTCTGTATAAAAATGTATTCAGCTGCTTTTTTAGAGCCAATGGAGTCTGTACAGCATAAAGACAGTGGAAGAGAATTCCACAACCTTGGTGCCACAACCTGAAAAGCCCGATCCCCATAAGTTTTGAACAGTGTGTGGGACCAACAGCAACCTTTGACCTGATGATCTAACAGCTTGGGACAAAGAATATGGTGTCAGCAGGTCAGAGATTTGCTGGGGAGCTTGGTCATGTAAGGCCCTAAAAATTAAAACTAAAATTTTAAAATGAAACCTAAAATTTACTGGCAACCAATGAAGAGAAGCCAAAATTGGAGAGTTATGAGATCTTCTACTGGTCCCAGTTAAAAGTAATTCTGCATAATTTGAAGGCAATACAAAGCTGATTTGTTGAAACACATAAAAACACCATTACAATAATCCAAACCAGAAGAGATAATAGCATGAACAATCATCTCAAGTTCAGCCTTTGATACCAGTAATCTGAATTTTGGAATATACCTTAAATGATAAAAACAATTCCCGACCAGCTGTTTGGAGTGATGCTCAAGGGCTATTGAACTGTCAAAAATTACACTGAAATTTCTGAGGCTTGATTGAAGAGAAGAGCATAAGAAGCTGATATGTTACCTAATTTTCGAAATCATGTGGTCAGGAGCAATAATCAATGTTTCTGTTTTATCAATATTTAACTGGAGGAAAAAGTTGTTTAACCATTGCTTGATTTCTGTCAGAAAATTACTTAAACTAGACAATTTATAAAACTCAGAGGCTCTGAAAGAACAATATAACCGAATGTCATCAGCATAGAGATGATAAAAAATATCATTGTAACATCTTATAATTTGGCCAAAAGGGAGTATCCCTGAGGTACCCCACAAGGCAAGACTGTTGTTTCAGACATCACTTGATTCATATGAACAGTAAAATATCTCTCAGATAAATATGACATGAACCATTTTAAAACAACACCAGTAATCCCAAACAGATCCCTAAGCCTGTTTATTATGATACTGTGGTCAACGATATCAAAAGCAGAGGTGAGATTTAATAAAACCAGAAATGTGAGTTCTCCAGACTCTGCTGCCATCAAAGTGTCACTAGATACTTTAAGTAATGTAGTTTCAGTGGTGTGCAATTTGCAAAAATCATACTGGAATGTGTTTTCCTCCAAGAAATGGTTAAGTTGTTCTGCTATGTTTTTTTTTCCCAAAATCTTTGACAAAAAAGGCAATTTGGACAGTGGCCTGTAACTGTTTGGAAGAGATGGGTTCAAATGAGATTTCTTTATAACTGGCTCAACAGCAGCTTGTTCAACGAAGCTGGGAACTGAGCCAGTTTGAAGAAGAAGAAGAAGAAGAAACAGCCTTTATTGTCCCACAGAGGGGAAATTTAGGTGTAACAGCAGCCACAGATATAAAAAAATTTACTGTTGAAAAACATATATATGAAAAAAGGACAATATTAACTATAATAATAATAATAATAATAATAATAATAATGAAAATGTACATGGTGTGCCTGTGTGTATTAATTATTTCCACTAGGCAGGGGCCAATAGAGTCAAACACACTAATAAACAATGAAGTAGGAAGGATATCAAGAGGGCTTGAAGTTGGTTTCATATGACCAAGCAAAGCACTGATGTCCTGTAAAGTAACAGAAGCAAAAGAAGACCAGGTATCAGAGATAAGCAAATTTGAAGCATGATATTGAGAGAATGATGGAGACATAATTGACCTTACGGCAGCAACCTTATATGCAAAATAATCCAAAAACTCATTGCACTCAAACTTTCTATAGACTGGTGCATGAGGAATATCAGGAGAGACAATATTCTTAATTGTATCGAACAAGACTTCAGGATTTTTCCTTCTTGAAACTAGAAGATTTGCAAAATAATGTGCTTCTGTCATTTAGTAAAAAAATACAATCTGTAAAATGTAACCCACGAACCTCAAGCTTGGAAGCCTAAATCTTCTAACTTGTGACAGTATCTTCTAAAATTACAAATATTTTTGTTTATCCAAGGATGAAAATTTGAACATTGGGCCATGCTTTGTTTTAGAGGTGCCATGTCTAAAATAGAATTACATTGACTGTTATAGGACAAAACAAATGAGTCCACAACACTGTGACCCATGTTTGCATTAAACAAGGCAGAGAAACTTTCAGCAGTATTTGAATTTTCAAGTAATGAATTTTCAAAAAAAAAAATTCCTATAGCTGTCCCAACTGTCACAGAAGATCTCCGTTGAATCTTCAATGTATAACAGTGTGCCCCAATCATGCATTAAAGCAAGAGAAACATCATAAGAAAAAATAGTAAAAAAAAAAAAAAAATACTGCAAACAATGATCAACAATATACAATTGCACCAGTGAGATACAAGAGCAGAAAGCTAAACACAGGCGCCATCTTGGATCTACCTGTTGCTCTACATCCCTACCCTCACATCGATCAGCTACATTTTATTAAGGACAAACAACAACTCTGTCTGATATCTAGTACCTTTCTGTGCTTTTGTTTGCGGGCTGGTAGTTGGAGGTGGGGCTGTACCAGCAGCAGGTTTTGTCTCCCTCGTGCCCCAAGACACATTGTTCATGTTGACCATGGAGTAGATGGTGAGCAGAAGGTAGGCACTGGGGATGCAGATGATGTAGAGAATAGCCATAGAACACCAGAGGGAATTCCTGAGGATGCATTACTGCAGTGATTATGTAAATGAAGGCCATGGCGATGACAAAAATGCTGCTGGGTGTCAGGATGGTTTTCTCCCTAATCATTGAGCCTGATGGAGGAACAGGGTTTAGGGTTTGAGCAGGTTTAAGAATTTCTCAAAACATTAGACAAAATCAGAATAAAATAGACAAATGACTGCATAAGTTAAGTTAAACCAATTAAAAAATAGCATACCAATAATGGACAATATCACTGTCAACATAAGGAATGCATAAAAGAAACTCAAGACTGCTGCAATGGTGATTTGAGTGTCTGCCTTGAGCTTGAAGCAAAGAACCAGGTAGATGACTGGAGGTATCACAGAGATGACCAGAGCAGCAGTAGAATCAATGGTAAACATGAAGGTCAAACTCCCTGTAGGACACAGTGAACCGGGAATTTCAGACATTTGTCTTGCTGATCAAAATGTATTTAATTTTTACATCAATTAACAATTCAGTGTTCCTAAAATACAAAAGTTCCTAACACACAAAAATGACACTAACCTGCAACCAAAAGACAGATGGTGGCAGGCGCCAGGATGGCAGAAATGATGCCAAAGAGCTGGTAAAACATGAAGGGTTTGGACATGGATGGATTCCTCTTGGAAATAATTGTGGTGGAGCCCAGCAGATCCACCACGTTGGCCATTGTTGAAGGCCCCCATCTCCGACGCTGAAGGTGGCAGATTAAGATGAGCATAACTAATAGCACAAGAGCAATATATGGATACTTTCTACTTGGAGTAAAAGAGGAAACTGATGCATTAGAGGAACAAATAATTTTTAATGCTTTTTGAACAACCACCCAACACTGATTGGAATATTATTGGGTGGGTTTTCACCTGGTTGTAGAGTTCTTTGAATTCCATTGGAGCGTTGGTGTAGGCATCAGATGCTGCATTGTACTCCACTCTCCATCCCTGCTTCAGTAGCAGAGTACATAACCAGCGGTCTTCACCTTGGGGTAAAACAAACATATTTATATTTTAGAGCAATATAGAAAAAGTGAGTGAACTGTAAACTGTTTGATTTCATAAATGAAGATAAGAGATCAAACAATATTGATTACCTTGGTCATACTGGATGTAGTGGTTTGCTTCTGTGGACTTGGTAGAATATGTCTTCATCACATTGTCATCCATTAGGGCCTCTGCTCTGAACAGACTGAAGCAGCCGGGGCTGCACAGCACGCAGCCAATCACATGCTCAGCTGTCTTCTGCAGCCAGTGACTGACAGCATACTCAAACTTCTGGAACCAAACAGCAGGACCTGCAAAGGAAATGCAGAGGTATCAATAACCCTCCACATTATCTCTCTATACTGCTTTCATAGCTGATTGCTTTTTGTTTGTTTGTTTTGTGTGTGTGTGTGTGTGTGTGTGTGTGTGTGTGTGTGTGTGTGTGTGTGTGTGTTTTATTCTGCTCATGATCTGTCTCCCTAAAAAGTAAAATCTGTAAAGTCTGAAAATATGTAACTTGTGAACTGCAGTTGAAAGCTTGGAATAGTAGAAAGTGATGGAACTGGACCATGTTGTACATTTTGTTGGGCTGAGCAGTGTTTACATAGACATAATTATAATGACTTGACAAAGATTCTCATCACTTCTGAATGAAGTTCCATGGAAACATGGCATTGTATGGTCAGTATGAAGCACAGCAGAATGAAGCATCAGTGTGGAAGTGACCATTCTGTGTCCAATAAGTGTCAATACTAAATAGCTATTCTGGAGCTCATGCTAGGTAAGCTAGTTAGAATAGAATGCCTTTATTTGTCATTATACATAATGTACAATGAAATTGGAGGTCCACTCCTTGTCATGGTCCCTGGCAGTGATGCCTTTTTTTGTTTCCTACCTCTGTTCCTCCCCCTTGTGTGTGGCTGTGTGTTGGTGGGCGCGGTTTTGGCTGGTGTCTCCTCCCCCTCCCTCGATCAGCTGCTCTCACCTGTGTCTGATCATCTTGTTGTCCAGCCCTACTTAAGCGGGCAGCAGGCTTCCACCCGTCGCTGGATCGTTGACTGAGAACCAGTTAGTTTCGGCCACCATCTAACGTGTTTTCACCTATGTTTCCGCTGTGACTTACCTGAGTTGTCTTTTGTACAGATTCCTCCCCAGTCGAGTGGAAGCCCACCTGGAACCCGCAGCTCCGTCACCTGCCGACGTCCACCGAACGGCCCGCTCTTCACACCACCCCCCTCCCGGAGCCCTCACCATCTCGTTCATTCCCGGAGTTCCCCCCTTTCCCTCTACTCCCCAAACCCGCCTGCCCCAGTCACTGTGAATAAAAACTGTGCACGAAACCGATTCCTCCGCCTCTGCTTTGGGTCCTCAGCACCTCATCCGTGACAGAACGATCCAGCCACAAGGATGGACTCAGCAGACGCCAACCCCGTTAACCGGACGTTGGCGATCCAGGAGGAAACTCTTCAGCGGCACGAACATATGCTCCGTCTGATAAGCAGCCAGTTGGGAGCCACCACACAGCAACTGGCAGATCTCAGAGGTATGCTGGAAACCGCCGTTTCCTCTACGCCTCCCCTTTCCTCTCCCCGGCCGCCTCCGGCGTCTCCATCAGCGGTCGGCGCCGCCGCCCTCCCTGCGCCCCCCGACACCACCGAAAGAGCCTTACCGACGCCTGAAGTCTTCTCCGGTGAGTTGGATAAGTGTGGCGGTTTTCTTACCCAGTGTTCGCTGGTGTTCAGGCAGCAGCCGAGGGCGTTTGCCTCGGATAGCTCCAGGATAGGCTATATGGTCAATTTGCTAAGGGGCAGAGCCCTGGGCTGGGGGCAGGTTGTGTTGCAGGCCAATCCTAACCTGTCGTATGCCGAGTTTCTGTCGAAGTTCAAAGGAGTGTTCGCTAAAGGAACGAGCCCGGATGCGGCGGCGCACAGGCTGATGAGTGCGAGACAGGGGAGGCGGCGCGTCGCTGACTTCTCCGTGGACTTCCGCATCTTGGCCGAGGAGGCGGGATGGGAGGAGAAGGCCCTCCGTGGAGTGTTTCTGAACTGCCTCTGTGATGAGTTAAAATATGAGTTGGCCACGAGAGACCTGCCCGAATCACTGGAGGCAGTGATTTCAGTGTGTATTCGCCTGGACGACAGCATGAGAGAGCGCCGTCGTCCCCGGGACTACAGCCCCCGTCCTGCTTTTCGCCGTGTACTTCCGGGTGGGAGCAGGGGCACCGCGGAAGAGGACAGCGGAGACGACGCCGCCCCTGGCGGCCCGGAGGAGCAACCCATGCAACTCGGGCGGGCCCGGCTGACGGCGGCGGAGCGTAGAAGAAGGCTGGCGGAGGGTGAGTGTTTATATTGTGGAAAGAGGGGACACTTTATCGACACCTGCCCGGTCCGGCCAAAAGGGCGGGCCCGTCAGTAAAGGTGGGGCACCTGGCGGGCAAGATCAATGACTATTCCCCCCACCTAGATTGCTTCTCCCTGCCAGACTTAACCTCCCACGCATGAGCCACTCTGTTCAGGCGTTAATCGACTCCGGAGCAGAACAGAACCTAATAGACCGGGACCTAGCCCTAGCACTGAAATTGCCGCTACTCAAACTCCCCGAACCCCTCCGGGTCTCCGCCCTCAATGGCGACGAGTTGTCTGTTATCACTCACAAGACGCAGTTGGTTTCACTCACTCTCTCTGGCAACCATTCTGAACGTCTAACGCTCTATCTTTTTGAGTCCCCTCAAACTCCCATAATCCTCGGCTACCCTTGGCTGCACCAACATAATCCCTGCATTGATTGGGCCAAGCGTAACATCTCGGGTTGGAGTGCCTGGTGCCACCAGCAGTGTCTGACGTCAGCCATCCCAGCTGTAGAGCCCTCTCCCTCTACTTCTGAACCTGTGGCACCTGATCTAACTGCTATCCCTTCTGAGTACCATGACCTGGCCAAAGTGTTCAGTAAGGATTTGGCTCTCTCTCTGCCCCCACACCGTCCGTATGACTGCGCTATCGACTTGCTGCCAGGAGCCCCTCTGCCCTCCAGTCGCCTCTACAGTCTGTCTAAACCGGAGCGGGATGCCATGGAGAAGTACATCACGGACGCTCGAACAGCCGGCCTCATTAGACCCTCCTCATCCCCCCTTGGCGCGGGGTTTTTCTTTGTTGGAAAGAAAGATAAAACCCTCCGGCCGTGTATTGACTTCCGTGGGCTAAATAAGATCACCGTTAAGAATAAATACCCTCTGCCCTTACTAACCTCTGCCTTTGAACTCCTGCAGGGGGCGACCGTTTTTTCCAAGCTCGACCTCCGTAACGCCTACCACCTGGTGAGAATACGTGAGGGAGATGAATGGAAGACGGCCTTCAATACGCACCTCGGCCATTTCGAATACCTGGTCATGCCCTTTGGCCTAACAAACGCCCCCGCGGTGTTTCAGGCTCTGGTCAATGATGTTCTCCGCGACTTCATCAACCACTTTGTTTTCGTTTATCTCGATGATATTCTGATTTTTTCCAGATCATTGCAGGAACACCACGGGCATGTACGTCGGGTCCTCCAGAGGCTCCTTGAGAACCGTCTGTACGTAAAAGGCGAGAAATGTGAGTTCCACGTAGACTCCATTCCGTTCCTGGGTTTTATCATAGAGAAAGGGCGGATAAGGGCAGACCCAGCCAAGGTCAAGGCAGTTCTGGATTGGCCCGAACCAGCTGATAGGAAACAGCTGCAAAGGTTTCTGGGGTTTGCAAACTTCTATCGACGCTTCATCAAGGGCTTCAGTAAAATAACCCTGCCTCTGACTTCTCTCACCTCTCCCAAGCTTCCTTTCCAGTGGAGCCCACCAGCGGCCACAGCTTTCAAACTCCTAAAGGTTCGTTTCGCCTCGGCACCTGTGCTCATACAGCCGGATCTCTCTGAACCGTTCATTGTGGAGGTCGACGCGTCTGACACAGGAGTAGGGGCAGTGCTCTCCCAGCAAGCAGGAGGTAAGACGCGGCCCTGTGCCTTTTTCTCTCGCCGCCTCTCCCCTGCAGAACGGAACTATGACGTGGGGGACCGAGAGCTGCTAGCCATCAAGCTGGCCCTGGAGGAGTGGAGGCATTGGCTCGAGGGGGCTACTCACCCCTTTCTTGTCTGGACCGACCATAAGAATCTGGCTTACCTTCGGTCCGCCAAGCGCCTGAACGCCCGGCAAGCCAGGTGGGCCTTGTTCTTTGCTCGCTTTGACTTTACCATCTCTTACAGGCCCGGTTCCCGCAATGGCAAGCCTGACGCCCTGTCCCGTCAATTCTCCTCCTCCGAGCGTCCCACTCCGCCTGACTTCGTCCTACCCGCCTCCTGTATTGTGGGCTCAGTCACCTGGGAGATCGAGTCACTGATCCGAACCGCCCAACAGGCCGACCCAGACCCCGGCACCGGACCGCCCAACCGCCTCTACGTCCCCAGTCAGGTCAGGGCTCAAGTGTTGCAATGGGCTCACACTGCCAGATTCACCTGTCACCCTGGAATCCAGCGAACCATCTCATTTCTGCGGCGGTTCTTCTGGTGGCCAGCCCTAGTCAAGGACGCTCGCGAATATGTGACAGCATGCGCTACCTGTGTGCAGAACAAGGCCTCCAACTCACCCCCCTCAGGTTCTCTGCGGCCCCTTCCTACCCCAAAACGGCCCTGGTCCCACATAGCCTTGGATTTTGTGACAGGCCTCCCTCCATCCAGCGGTAACACTACCATCCTAACGATCATAGACCGGTTCTCCAAGGCTGCTCACTTCATTGCACTTCCCAAACTGCCCTCTGCTTTGGAGACTGCGCGGCTCCTAACCGACAACGTGTTTCGCTTACACGGGATCCCGGAGGACATTGTCTCTGATCGAGGGCCCCAGTTCACATCACGGGTTTGGAAGGAGTTCTGCTCGGCCCTCGGCGCCCAGGTGAGCCTCTCTTCTGGTTTTCATCCCCAGACAAATGGCCAAGCAGAACGGGCCAACCAGGAGCTGGAAGCGGCTCTCCGCTGTGTGGCGTCCACCAACCAGTCCACATGGAGCTCCCAACTAGCCTGGGTGGAATACGCCCACAACTCCATGGTCTCCAGCGCCACCGGCATGTCCCCCTTCGAAGCCTCTTTGGGGTTCCAGCCACCTCTGTTACCGGCCATCGAGGAGGATCTGTCTGTCCCCTCCGTCCAGCATCACCTTCGTCGCTGCCGACGGGTCTGGAGAGCCGCTCGTGCTGCACTCCTCAGGACCAAGGAACAGAACAAGCGGCTGGCTGATCGCCACCGGACCCCAGCACCCGACTATCAACCAGGCCAAAAGGTATGGCTCTCCACTAGACACGTCCCACTCCGAACAGAGTCCAAGAAACTGTCTCCCACCTTTATTGGACCGTTTGAAATAGACTCTGTGATCAACCCGGTGTCTGTTCGCCTGAAGCTACCGCGCACCATGCGCATCCACAATGCGTTCCATGTTTCCCAAATCAAACCTGTCTCCTCCAGTCCCCTGTGCCCGCCTCCAGGTGCTCCGCCTCCCGCTCGGCTGGTCGGTGGCCAACGGGTTTACACCATCTCCCGCATCATGGATGCCCGCCGCCGCGGCCGTGGTTTCCAGTTCTTGGTGGATTGGGCTGGGCACGGACCCGAAGAACGCTCCTGGGTGTCCCAGTCTGACATCCTGGACAAGGATTTGGTTCGGGCTTTTCGTCGGCGGCACCCTGAGAAGTTTGGGTCGCCGGGTGGCTCCCGTTGAGGGGGGGGTACTGTCATGGTCCCTGGCAGTGATGCCTTTTTTTGTTTCCTACCTCTGTTCCTCCCCCTTGTGTGTGGCTGTGTGTTGGTGGGCGCGGTTTTGGCTGGTGTCTCCTCCCCCTCCCTCGATCAGCTGCTCTCACCTGTGTCTGATCATCTTGTTGTCCAGCCCTACTTAAGCGGGCAGCAGGCTTCCACCCGTCGCTGGATCGTTGACTGAGAACCAGTTAGTTTCGGCCACCATCTAACGTGTTTTCACCTATGTTTCCGCTGTGACTTACCTGAGTTGTCTTTTGTACAGATTCCTCCCCAGTCGAGTGGAAGCCCACCTGGAACCCGCAGCTCCGTCACCTGCCGACGTCCACCGAACGGCCCGCTCTTCACACCACCCCCCTCCCGGAGCCCTCACCATCTCGTTCATTCCCGGAGTTCCCCCTTTTTCCCTCTACTCCCCAAACCCGCCTGCCCCAGTCACTGTGAATAAAAACTGTGCACGAAACCGATTCCTCCGCCTCTGCTTTGGGTCCTCAGCACCTCATCCGTGACACTCCTGTTCAGTGCCATGTAGTAGAAAGTCACACTTTCCAAAATAAAAATAAAACTTCTAAACATATACAGAAAATAAAATAGAATGTATAAAAATATATACACTGAAAAAAAATAAAACAAGTATATACATATAATAGTGAATATAGTTGAATATTGCACTTTGGTAAATGAATGTTTGCTATTGCACATTATAGGGGTGATAGATATTGTTCAGTATGATATAATATTGCACAGAGATGTGGGTATTGCACTGTTAGAATGTGTGTGTGTGTGTGTGTGTGTGTGTGTGAGTTTAGGGTGGTGATTGCTTTGGCAAAGAAATTGTTTTTGAGTCTGTTTGTTCTGGCTTTGGTACTGCAGAGGGCAGCAGGTCAAACAGTTCAAAGCCAGGGTGGGAGCTGTCCTTGATGATGTTTTTGGCTCTTGCTGAGGCAGCGGGAGGTGTAGATGTCCATCAGGGAGGGGAGAGGACAGCCAATAGATTCTTTGTGCTGTCTTGACTACCCTCTGAAGCCTCACTCTGTCTGCCTCAGTGCAGTTGCCATACCATACTGTGGTATGTCACCAGGCTCTCAATGGATGAGCGGTAGAAGGTCAGCAGCAGGTTTGAATCCAGGTTGTTCTTCCCAAGGACCCTCAGGAAGTGTAGTCCCTGCTGCGCCTTCTTGATAACAGCTGTGATTTTATCTGACCAAGAGAGATCAGCAGAGATGAGGACACCAAGAAACCTGAAGGTGTGGACCCTCTCCACACACTTACCATTGATGTAGAGGGGGGCTGGGTCAGTCCTGTGTTTCCTGAAGTTGATGATGATCTCTTTGGTTTTCATGGCGTTCAGTGCAGGTTGTTCTCTGAACACCAGGCTGTCAACTTCAGGATCTCCTCTCTGTAGGCTGCTTCATCTCCCCTCGAGATGAGTCCGACCACTGGTGTGGTGGGGCTGCAGTCATGGGTGTAGTGGCAGTACAGGAGAGGGCTCAGCACACAGCCCTGTGGGGAGCAAGTGCTCAGTGTGTGGGTGGAGGAGAGATGGGGGCCAAATCTCACAGTCTGGGGCCAGTTGGTTAAGAAGTCCTTTATCCAGGAGCATGTGAGAGGGGGGAGGCCTCAGGGTGAGCAGTTTGGTAGTAAGAATGTCCAGGATTATTGTATTAAAAGCTGAGCTGTAATCCACAAAGAGCATGCGAGTGTAGCTCTGATTCAAGATTCAAGATTCTTTATTTGTCTCCCTTGTGAGAAATTTCATTCAGTTTAAAGAGGAAAAGAGGTACCACTGCACAGTAAAACAGAGCAACACCACCCCTAAAATCCAGTAAATATAATAAGACTACAGAATAAAATTCACATGGACAATAAAAATCAATAAATATGATTAAAAGAATATACAAATTATAATTCTACTGCTGCTCCAAGTAGCTCAACACAGAGTGGAGAGCTACAGCAATGGCGTCCTCTGTGGATCTGTTTGCACGATATGCAAACTGATGAGTGTCGAAAGTGGGGGGGGGGTCTTTGATGTGCTGGAGAACCAGCCTCTCAAAGCACTTCATGATTACCTGTGTGAGGGCCACAGGGTGGTAATCAGGCAATTAGGCTGGTGATGGATGACCTTTTTTGGCATGGGGATGATTGTGGATGTTTCCAGATGCCGGGGGCGGGGGCGGGGGGACTGCTTGGGCTGGCGGGCACATGCTTTGATCACCTTCCCTGGTACTCTGTCTGGGCCAGCGGCCTTTCTGGGTGAGTGGTCCTGTGGTGTCTCAAAGTGAGCAAAGAAACAGTAATGGTCCTGTACTAGTGACACACTCAGGTCTCCTGCAGTCACATCACAGCCTCTGAAGTTTGTGATGTTCTGAATGCCCTGCCCGGATGTTTAATACTGACCATGCGGCAAAACTTTGACTTCTGTGATTCACAAATGTTTTGTTAACATTTCATGCTGAAGTATTTTCACTGTCTAAAACAAAGCTGCAACCAATGGTGGAACAAGATTGGAAAATCTAAAATAGATTGATAAATTCTTAGTCAGTATGAACTTTCACACATTTTCCA